>MU740384.1:54102-90298 GCA_026770625.1 Nicotiana glauca
ACCGTATTAGAGAAACGAAGAATCAGTTCCTATGCTATAGGACACCAAGGGTAGTTTGGATCATGGACTAATTATGCAGGGATTACAATAGAGAGATTGTTGTTAGGTGAACAATAATACAAGGATGGTAAACAATACTACAAGGATTGTTGCGAGGATGGCTTGCCTTTGAGGTATTTTTGTCTTCACATGCTCTTATCCAGGTATTGTGTTTTTTTTTTTTTGGGTAAGATAAATAATTTATTAATTAGTGGAAATCTATGCAAGTCGTATTTACAAAAGAAGATAATCTACACAAAAATATGATTCTCTGCAAAAGACACAACCATCTATACAAGCAGGACCTCATGGGTATATACCAAAAAGTGACTACATAGAAGGCTATTCCTTAAATTTACAAAATCATTTTCTATCTCTTCAAATGCTCTCCTATTACCCTCCTTCCATAAACCTATGTAAGAGCTAACAGGGCAACATCCCAAGCCTTCCACCCTATAATACAACGGCTCAAGTCTTCTCATTCATAATACTCCACAGTCCACAATCATATGGTAGAGCTTATCCAGGTATTATTAGTACACATAAAAAAGCAACAGCTCTAAAAAATGATGTCTGCATGAAAAAAACTGACATGAGGAAGAAGAGTCCTAAATAGTAAAAGGAACACCTGTGTTTCAGTAACATGGTGCGTTGCAGATTTCCAAGATCCACCACTGGCCTCTAAATGCTTAGCCCAATTGCGTGCCTGTTCCCAATGTCCATGTTCCTCTAATGCTGTCAAAAGTGAAGCATCATCTAGTGGCTCGTTCCCAAGATGTAGGCCATCATTTTTGCGAAGAGAAGGTTCCGCCAAATTTACTTTCCAGTAGAGCCGTTGATAATATGTTGCAGCAGAACCTCCATCACCAAAATCAGTGGCAGCAAGGAGGTGTAATAAGCATCTTTTCTCATAAGGTGAAGGACATCTTGAGAGTATAGCATCAGCAGCTTTCACAGCAGTAGAACTTATCCATAAACTACCAATTTTCCCTTCTTTTCCAACTTGTGTGGGTACGTGTGGTTCTTCCTTAATTCTAGCAGAAAAGGATCCGATATGAGCTGAAGCTTCAGAAAGGCGCATTTGAGAAAATGCCTGGAAACGAAACAGCAAAATTTGTGATATATGAAATTAGACAACTGTTGTTATATTAACGACATGTGTCCCTATAAAACGAGAACACCCAGTCACATGTAATGTTACACAAGCTAGGAACATCATCATTTCATTCTGATTTAGTATTATTGTTTATTTATATGTCTGCCAGAAACCAATCAGAATGTTATACACTCAAGGAAACAACGTCACTTTCATTATGATTTAGTACTGTTAATTATTTAGATGCCTGCCAGACACCAACGAGATTGTGTCCCAATATTTAGTTTTCGTCTTTTTCCTAAAGGGTAAATCTGGAGTTACAAGAGATAATAACTTTAAAGAATAAAGGCAATCCTTTATATAATACTTAAAAACAAAACCCTTGATCTCTGCTTGACAAATATGGCATACAGATTTCTCTCCGCATAAAAAGGTAGAAATTGAAAAAAAAATGATGAGGAATTAACAGCTTTCAGGTCAGTCAGAGAAGGTTTCACTTGTTTCGCAACTTCAAAGAAACAAAAGGGTGTTACTCGTTGCTAGTTACTGGACAAGGAGAAGAAGAGGTTCTTTGGGTTTAGTATGTCCTATTTCTTGCAGTTATTAGTGTTTTTTGTCAGTTAAGACTACATATACAATACATGAGAAACTGTCCAATGTAATATTCATGCCATGTCCTCCTAAAATCTCTCCCTCCAAGTCCATGCCAGTTAGCAGATCAGCATGGAGAAACAATAAGGATACAGTGTCAACTTTCAAGGAAGCATTATAAGCCTTAAAGAAAAAGGAAATGGGAGACTACAAGAGAATCTCACTACACAATGTTATAGCACCAAATTGCACAAATTAAGGGGAAACTAAGAGAAGGCAGGGAGTTGAGTCACCATATCTACAACAATCAGGGATAACTTGACCAATATGGCAAACTTTGTTGCAGGCACAAACAAGCAGATCAGCATGGAGAAATAATAAGGATACAGTGTTAACTTTCAAGCAAGTATTATACGCCTTAAAGAAAAAGGAAATGGGAGACTACGAGAGAATCTCACTACACAGTGTTATAGCACCAAATTGAACAAATTAAGGGGAATTAAGAGAAGGCAGGGAGTTGAGTAACCATATCTACAACAATCAGGGAGGCCAATATGGCAAACGTCGTTGCAGGCACAAACAAGCAAAAAGTATAACATGAATTGACAATTAATACATAACAAGTCACCCCAACCCCAAAACCCAAAGAAAATATGCTACTGAATATATAGGTCATTAGCTTATAAGTATTGGTTACATAATTTATTTGTCCAAACAGTGAAAGCGATCCTGCATATACATCTAAAAACACTATTATTGATGAGTATTAGCTGAAGAGTTGCAATTCAAAGAACTAACTTGAGCCTATTCCCCAGAGGACAGAACTTTGTCATAATGAGGCAAGTAAATGTTGCACCATGTAAAATGAAAAACCATGAGGGGACAAGAGTAGACTACTAAAGACATAACATTAACATAGAGAGTCGATTATGTCATGCGGTCAATCAGCTGGATAGCAGTTTGAAAAGCTGCAAATAAACAATGAAAGACAGCAAGAACAGCAATGAAACGTTTGACAGCCAGTCAGTCTGAAGCTAAGAGAATTTTCAGCACTGAGAAGTTTCTGAGTAATGCCTCTTCATTTCAAAAAAGGTAACATATAAATGATAGCAACGATTTAACATACCTGAAGAGCTCGGATAAAAGGTAAGAGGGAACAAGAAGGAAGAAACATTTCAAAAGCTCTGAGCAACGGAAGGAATAAATGTTGTTCACAAAGCACAGCAACCATTCTAGACAAAGAACCAGCCACTTCATCGTAGTCATTTGAAACTTTCTCGTCCTGATCAACTTGCTTTTCACATTCCTCTTCAGCAGCCATGTCTTGAATTCTCACATTTCCATCTGCCTTTTGTGCATCAGGCATTGTGAAAGCGAAGGAAGGCACTGACACAGGCTCCATGAGCCGTCTACGCTTTGGGATTTTGCGATTATAATGCACTGTATGTGCTTTGGCAGATGCAGGTAGGGAATTAGTTGCTTCCACAGCTGCCGCGACATTGTTTGCAATCTGGGAAGCAGCATTATTAACTTTGATGGCTGATGTTTCCCTGTAAAGGATATAATAGAAATTACTTTGACAAACAGTCCATGTATATGGAAGAAGGTAGAATTTTATTAATTAATGGAAAAAAAAAACAGGGATTATGATGTCAACCTTGCTGCAGTTATTTCTAGCCAAACTGTCAGGCAAGATATCGGAGAGACATCTGGAAAACAGGACGCAATTGCAGCCAAAAGTGACCAGCATAAATTCTTTGCTTGCAGAAGAAGAGCTTGTCCAGCCCTTGCTTGCCTCTCGCACTCAGCGATAATTCCAAATAGTTCGGCTGGTGTATACATATTTTCATCTGGAAATGATGTCCCATTCTTCTTTTCTCCTGTATCTGAACTTGAAGAAGAGCTAAATTTCTTCCTTGATTGCATACTCTTCAGAAGTGTTAGTATGTGGGTTTTCAGACGTGCGTCACCAAACTCCTTTGATGCCTGACACATAGCGGATAAAGCAAGTGAGACGAAATCATGAGCAAGCAAGTCTTCTCCTTTATCTATGATAAAACTAAAAGGAGATATAAAAGAATAGATAGCTTACAACTTGCATCACTGTCTCCAAGGGGTAGCCTCCAATTTGAGCTTCTGAGAGAAAGCCAACCTGGCAAAAAAAGAACACAATTTCATACCAAGAAAACTAATAAGTCAGCAATGATGTTTAATAAGCTCATACCCAGTCATTGTCTCTTGCTAATATAGCAAGATATCTCGTGCTCACAGGAATTTGATGCGCCTGACAAAATGTTGTCACCAAATTCCAGTGCTCGCTTGCAGCTTTTTGCTGAGACCTCAATTCAACTCCATCACCGTTACCAGTTAACAACCAAGAGCCACACGTAACTCCATCAGCTGATGACGGAAGACTTGCTGTTTCCAAATGTTGCAGGACAAGCATGAGAGCTCGAGATGGCTGTCTACCACAGGTTGTGAACTGATCACTTTTTTGATTAGCTTGATTGAACCAATCATTCTGGCAATAATCATCTGCCAATCCTCGTGCTAAAGATTCGGTAACATTATTTTCATAAGTATTTGAATGAAATGAAGAACTCCTCGGGGAAGGTTGCTTAAAGTGATTGAAACAAGGGCTGGATTTATTAAAGGATGCTATTCTTCTCAAGGCCGCCACATCAATTTGGAGGGTACCAGGAGATAGACCGCACAACTCCAACAGAAAAGCACAAGATGCCACCAACACTGAATCAGCAAAATGCACTATAGCAAGGGGCACGACCTAAATATAAAAACAACAAATGCGTAGAGGAAAATATATCAATATGCTACCATCAGAATGTTAAGCTCTGAGATTTCGTGTATGTACACTTCAGCTTGTTTTATAGAAGTATCTGACACATAAATGGACTATTTCATCACAGCAATCTTTCTTTCAGTGAGTCATACTCCATCACAAGAGAGAGTGCTCTTCAACTGCACCCCAACCAAGGAGCATGATATACAGAAGGTGCATCTTCTAGATGTTTATATTCTTTCAACGTACATTCATCTCTCAGATGATATATTTATGATAGCTCTCATAAGGTAAATTCTTGTTCCTTTTTTACAAACTTCAAGCATAAATAGAACACTTTATAAGGTCTAATAAAATTAAGACCTAAGACAGAAGATACACAACTGGAACTATTTGACTCTGATTTAATTCAAATGAAACCCCCAACTGTTAATATCAGGTAGTTTGACTAACATGCTATGCAACAGAGTGCAGTAGGTAAAGCATCTTGATGTCATTCACATGAGCTTTTCTCAAAATTCGTTCCATTTGACAATTGGTTCCTTAGAACTTTACATTCATTTGTGATGCTGAAAGAGCAAAAGGGCACTTCAAGAGCTGCAGTTAAAAGGGATATGTTGCTTGTATACTAACAGTGCTTTCATTTGACAATTGTTTCCTTAAAACTTGACAATCATTTGTGATGCTGAAAGAACGAAAGGACACTTCAAGAGCTCTAGTTAAAAGAGATATGTTGCTTGTATACTAACAGTGTTTTAAAAGGCCTTTTTGGCATTCGCCCCGGGCTCGCCCCTGAGAGGGGCACTTGCAAAACGCTCTGAGGCACACGTGTGGGACTTAGTTCTGTAAGGCTTACACCCCAAACGCCCGAATGTACGCCCTAAGCACGCCTAACGCTCAGGGCTCAGAGCTCGCCCATCAATCCCTACACAAATCATGTGTCAAATCCCTACACCATTGACCATCAAATGCTTTCATACATGACTGATATATGAACCTAAAGATATATGAAGATTAATTTCGAGTAACTCAAATAATGAGCCATAGTATTGAATATTCTATGATTGAGAATATAGTGAAGGTGAACATCATTTGAACATTTCCTATATAAATAGACAGCCCGAGTTTATTACTTCGCAATCTGTATTCATATCTTAGTTCTTTGTCTCTCAAAATGATCAAATTTGTATTAATATGCTATTTGAGATCAATTTGCATTTATTCGTGAAGGAGTATTATTTTAAGTTATAGTACTGATAAAATTTACTGATTATTTTATTTACCTTTGGGTGGTAAAATGTGTAGTATTATAATATTTTTTAAGAAATTGTGATTTTTAATTGTTTGAAAGTTACGAATTGTAGTTTATTTTTGTCTCATGATAACTTTAACACCACTGCATAGTTTATACTCATATAAGTGTACTAGATTTTTTATTTTCAACGGGCTTCTCTAATCCTTTTAATTTTTCTGGAACTTTTATTTTATATTTTTATATTTTTAATGTTATTAAGCTATTTTATTTAATTTATAAATTAAAAAATTTAAAGATCCATGGGGTTTACGTCTTTCCCTGCATTAAGCGAAACGCCCCGTCTCATGCCCCCGCCTTTTTTAAAGTGATATTAACATTTCCATATAGATGACTAATATAAAGAGACAATATTAGTAGATATTATTGCCCCGTCTCTGGTAGATATTATTGCATGCCTTTTAATTTATGGTTTTATGTTTAGTTAACTATTTATGCGATTTCTGCTGGAGTCACTAATGCTCTTTTGCTTTTCTTTTTTCTTTTTCTTCCTCTTTTTCTTCTCTTTCTCCTGAGCCGAGGGTCGATTGGAAACAGCCTCTCTGCCCTTTCGGGTAGGGATAAGGCCTGTGTACGTATTACCCTCCCCACACCCCACTTTGTGGGACTATACTGGGTTGTTGTTGTTGTTGTTGTTGTTTTAACATTTCCACATAGATGACTAATATAAATGGACAAAAGAAGTACATATAGGGTTGATACAACTGAAATTAGAAAAAGATGAATGCCAGTTTGGTAATTGATTTAAAAGAAAGTGATCCTTACGGATGAAAGAAACAACTGTTCGCTCTGTGTTATAGGTGAAAGAAGCATCTGCACGTCTGACTGGATGTTTGTTTGTCCTTGCACTGAAGTACCGTGCTGCCCTCTACGTGAACTTTCTGATTTCAACTTTTGTACTCTATTTGAAAGCAGCTGATTAAAAGCTGCCAATGCACGCCCACGATGTAAATGGTGCTCTATTCCAACTCTAGATTCCTAGAGCCAGAAAGTAACATGGATTAGGGACGATAACATGAAAACAGTTAAAATTAAAAAAGGAACCAGGCTACAAAGGAAAATTGTGAGCACCTTAAGTAACTTTCAAATTGCATAAAAGATAGTCCCAACCAATGAATTCTGAACATACCCATTTGGGTGACATTGAAATACAAGAGCAATAAAACCTAGTTATTTGCAGATTCTTCAAGTGTTTGTCCCCTTGCCCCACTCAGGAAACAACAATGAATGAAATATGGAATCACCAAGAATCAAAATCACATCGCATGATAAAACCTATTTTGAGTTTGACATCACAGGAAAAGAGAAAACAAAAGATATAGAGAAACCGTATTCTCAGTTTACCCTCGCCACAAAATATAGTGTGTTCTATTCAATGAGATATACTATGTATCATTTAGTAGATAAAAGATTGAACTTTTCTCTGAATGAATCTTTTCTCTTCATCTTCTTATATATTACTTTTGCTTCTAACAAAGAGCATCCACATATACTAATTAGATGGAGGATCCATGTCTTTCCTTTGGAAATCTCACTTTGCTTTTACAGAAAAAACAACTATAAAGACTGGATACCTAGATGACTAAAAATGTTGGAAGATGACACAATATATTGATATACATTTCTAAGGAATAGAAACACTTCAGATAAGAAGTTAAAACTTTTTGTTCTGGCCCTTTTCGCATGCCACTAATGATCAACAATAATACCTGTTGATTTGTGATATCTGATTATGATTGTATAATCAAATCAAATCAAATCAGATATGTTGATTTGTATTATCTGATCATATAGGATCAAATCATATCAGCTAGGTTAGGAAAGTTTCAGATTCTTAGGGGTTAGATTAGATTAGAAATACCCCTTTGTCTGGAATCAAGGGACTATTCCCTTTTTTATTGATTTGTTTTCTCCTATAAATTGTGTATTCTTTGACAGAATAATATATACTATTTCGATACCAAAACTAACATAGTATCAGAGTAGTAACTTCTTTCAACCTTTTTCTTTTTCTTTTGTTCATGGCTAAAACAGCCTTTACTAAGCAAAGAATCCCAGCGGCAACAACAGAAGCCGAGAGTTCTGTTATTGTGGTCCCACTCGAGACAACCATAAATCAAAACAATGATTCATGTCATTTATCCTTTCAACTAACATCTCATAGGTTAAATGCAAAAAATTATCTGGAGTGGACACAATCTGTCCGGTTTGCCATTGATGGCATAGGAAAACTTGGGCACTTGACCGGTGAAATCAGAAAACCTGAAGCTGGAGATCCAAAAATGAAGGCCTGGAGGTCCGAGAACTCATTAGTGATCGTGTGGCTTTTAAACTCTACGGAACCAGCAATAGGTAAGCCATATTTATTTTTGCCCACTGCTAGGGATGTATGGGAGGCTGTTAAAGTAACCTATTCGGACGTGAAAATGCTTCTCAAATTTTTGAACTAAAAATTAAGCTTTAGAAGGCTAGACAGGGAGAGAGAAGTGACAATCTATTACAATGAAATGGTTTCATTATGGTAAGAATTAGATCAATGCTACAATGATGAGTAGGAGTGTCCGACGCATAGTGAGAAAGCAAGGAAAAAAGAAGAAAATTAGAGAGTTTATCTATTTTTAGCAGGATTAAACCGAGAATTTGATGAAGTACGATCTCGGATAATCGGGAAAAAACCTTTGCCATCTTTGCGTGAGACTTCCTCAGAAATAAGAAGAGAAGAAACCGAAAGGAATGTCATGTTGAAATTAGATCCTAATTTGAATTCAAAAGCAATAAATTCTTCCACACGGGTGGTTGCAAAAGGAAATGATGACAAGAAGAAGAAACCTTGGTGTGATTTCCGTAAAAAGCATTGGCACACTCGCGAAACATGTTGGAAAATTATGGGAAGCCTCCTAACTGGAAGAAAAGGGAGTTGACAATCGTGGCAGCCATGCATTCCAAACAATCAATGAAGAGCAGGGGCAACAATCTTCTTCCGGGGCGTCTCCATTCACAAAGGAGCAATTAGAGCTCTTGCACAAGCTTCTTCAAAATCAACTCCAAACCAACTAAGTCTTTCCAATCCCTCTTCTTCTTTTACCCAATCAGGTATTGCACTGTCTGTTTATCTGAGTAAACTCAAATGGTGTGAACTTCTAGATCATCGATTCAGGAACTAGTGACCATATGACAGGAAATCTGTAATACCATATATTTTTTAATAAGGGCGTATTGGTCATTAGCATAATAATAATATTATAATAAGGAACTATCTATAAAAAATAAATTAAAAAAGTTTAAAACAAGGGCCGAAGCCCATTTGAAAACATTGAAAAGGTTAAAACAAAGCTTCAGACCTCTTTCTGAAGCAAAAGAAGCAGAAAGCAAACGGCACCAAGAAAAAAAAAGGCGAGCAGAGAAAAGAAAAAGGGGGAAAAAGAGGGGAAGAAGAAGAAGAAGAAAGCTTTGGTCAAAAGCCTTAAGAAAAACTGGGAGTTGAAATTGAAAGTATTAAAGCTCTCCTTCGACTCAAGAGGTTAACCTTCTTCCCCTCATTTGTTGAATTATTTCACCGCATCTATGCAATTTCATGTAGTACAAAAGAATTCAATATCAACTCTCTCTTATATAAAAAGAAATATAAATTACTATGGAGATAATAAGGCTATAAAGGTTTGGTTTAAGCACTGATAGGTCTAATTTTAGAGGAATAAATTATACTACATAGTTTGAAATTGATAGAATTATGGACTAGTTCTATGATTAAATATATATCTACAAACTAACTCAAATATTGACCCCGATGATTGGGGTATTCTAAATTAGTGATGGATTTAGCTTAAATGAGGCAATTAACATGAGAACGATATTACATAATTATAGATTGATTGGAGGAACTTGTACGAACGAGGCGAAGCATTTGGTATTTCGGCACGAGTACCGTGAGTAGTAATCTTACTGCAATTTGTATTTTCATAACTTGCATGATTTTTAATATGAATATGTTACCGATTATTTTGAGTTGCATGTGGGACAAGTCTTTTACTCGATATGATACCGAAATAGTTATTTGACATGATTACCATTATTTTAAATATTCTTTTTGGCACTAGATATGTTTTACCGTTACTTAGAATTTACTGTTATCGAAATGAAATTACATGATTTGATTAAGAACCGAAATGCCCTATATTGTTTTAAAATATTTTTCTATGAGTATATATGGATTACAGAGACAAGTATAAATGGGAGTAGACTTTGAAGGATCTCGTAGCTAACGGCAGGTTCGTTAGAGCTGGTGCACCTTGTAATTACCGTTACAACCCTCGCTAGTAGGAAGGTAGAACTAGCATACCGTTACCGATTTCTCTCGAGTAGGGACTACCATTATATTTGACTTCTTGCAAAGAAGCCCACAGTTATACCGATTACATGATCCGTTCATTGAAACCTCCCAAATGTGAATACTGATATTATCCGGTGGTTACCAAGCTTATTACTGAATTGTTAATGGTATTATACTACAAGAAAAACATGATGAAACTGAAAATTATTTATTATTTCTGAAAGGCATTTTTATGTTAATTTCTATTTGAGATACTAACATGTTTTCTGACTTGTCCCCCATAAAAATGGTTGTGGTTAAGTGTTATTACTCACTGAGCTAGCGACTCACTCCCCGCTAATTTTTTTTACAGAGACAGCAGTTGACGCAGGCGAGGATTTCGTTAATTAGAGCGCATAGGTTGATAGTTCTTGGTGAGCCTCGCACTTCGCGTGGGTGGAGATTTTATTTATTATTATGGTCTTTTCTTTGAACGCTTAGAGTCGCTCCATAGTCAATATTTTAGTATCATGAGTATTCTTTTGTTATTATAGTCTTATGTTGAGTATCGTTCTTTATTATCAAAGTTGGAGATAAATTAGTATTTCTGGTTGTTAATGGATTGATTAGTAATGGTGGAGATTTGTTTTGGTTAATTGATAAGTTGCCAATTGTTTGGTATGATATTAGGATGTTTGCTTGTTGATTTGAGACAGGGAAAATTTTTGGAATAGTCCAAAAACAGGGGAAACTCTGTCTGATTTTCTGTAAAATACTGATAAGGCTTACTTTGGAGCACTTGCTCCAAAGCACCGGTCACGATCCTAAATTGGGTCGTGACAAAATCTCCATTTGTTCTCTACTTACTCAACTTGTGCAGGGAACAAAAAGGTTCGAACTGCTGATGGATCTTTTTCAGCAATTGTTGGAAAGGGAACTATCAAACTTATTCCATCCTTGACCCTCTTTGATGTCCTTCATGTTCCAAATTTGACCTGAAATCTTGTGTATGTTGCCAAATTAACCCAATCGCTCAATTGTCGCGCAATATTTGACTCATTTTCTTGTGAATTTCAGAACAAGGTCTCGGGGAGGATGATTGGCAGTGCTAAAGAGTCTGGAGATCTCTATTTCCTGGAGGATGGAAACAATTCAGTAAACAAAAATTCTATTTGTTTGAACACCGTTTTTATTGAGAATAAGGTTATGCTTTGGCATTATAGGCTTGGTCATCCTAGTTTTTATTATTTAAAGCTTTGTTACCTCAATTGTTCATGAATAAGAGTCCTTCTATTTTTCAGGTGTGAATTCTGTGAAATGGCAAAACATTGAAGTTCTATTTTTCCCTCTCATAAATATCATGCCTCAAAACCATTTAAGCTTATCCATAGTGATGTTTATCTACGGTTTTGACAAATAGTGAAAAACTATGGTTTGTGAGTTTTATTGATGATCACACTAGACTGTGCTGGGTTTATCTTTTAAAAGATAAAACAGAGGTAAAAAATGTGTTCGAGATTTTTTATGCTATGATTGAAACACAATTTCAAGAGAAAATCCAGATTTTTAGGAGTGACAATGGCCAAGAGTTTTTTAATGAGCAATTAGAAATTTTTTTTCAAAATAAAGGATAATCGAACAAAGTTCAAGTCCTGATACACCCTAACAAATGGGGTTGCCGAGAGAAAGAATAGACATTTATTGGAAGTAACTAAAGCCTTATTGTTTACTAGAAGCGCTCCACAATATTTATCGGGAAAAGCTCTTTTGACTGCCACCTATTTAATAAATAGGATGCCATCTAAAACTCTTAGTTTTAGAACTCCCTTTAGTCTATTCAAAGAGAAATTTACTATATCTAGGCTAACTACTGATTTTCTATTAAAAGCGTTCGGATACTGCTTTTGTTCACAACCATGATCATAATAGGAGCAAACTAGAACCTCGTGCAAGAAAGTGAGTTTTCATAGGCTATGCTCCAAACCAGAAAGGGTATAAGTGTTATAATATGAATATAAAAAAGATTGTGGTTACTATGCATGTTACTTTTTTTGAATCCCAGCTTTTTTTTGGGCACTCATCTTCAAGGGGGAAAGTTTGTAGAAGAAGAGTTGTTTTGCAATAATGAGGGAATGAGTCAAAATAAAAAAGAACCGAGTTATCTGATAAACATGGATGAGCTAAATATGTGTGATAATGATCTCGGAAAGATAAGGAATGAAAATGCTATAGATAATAAAGGCTATGATTCTGAACCTGTAAAATCAAAGTATGATGTGATTAGCCAAGCTTACCGTATGTCAGGACGAGTGTGCGATTGGTAGATAAGTTTTTGTACCAATCTCTAATATTGACCTTTGTCAATCGGATCTCCTTCTTTATTCCCGAGCTTTATGTTTGGATCAAGAGGAGTTTCTGCTGGTCGGCACCCGCTCACCCCTGTTCCTTTCAACAAATTTAGCACATATTTTCTTTGAGATACTATTATTCCCTTCTTCGATCGAGCCACTTCCATGCCAAGAAAATACCTCAAGGGTCCCAAATCTTATATTTCGAATTCTAATGCTAACTGGTCCTTCAGATTCTTCATCTCAATCGAGTCGTCTCCCGTAAGTATAATGTCATCAACATACACTATAAGGATTGTTATTTTTCCTTGTTGTGAATGCCGAATAAACATTGTGTGATTTGTTTGTCCTTGCAAGTAACCCAACCCTTTAACAAATTGAGTAAATCTTTCAAACCAAGCTCGAGGAGATTGCTTTAGACCATAGAGAGACCTTTTAAGTCAACATACCTTTGTCCCAAATCGATTTTCAAAGCCCGATGGAGGATCCATGTAGACCTCCTCTTCAAGTTTTCCATTGAGGAATGGATTCTTTACATCTAACTGTTGAAGGGACCAATCAAGATTAGCGGCAAAATTAAGGAGGACTCTAATAAAATTCAGTTTGGCTACTAGAGCAAATGTTTCAAGGTAGTCGATGCCGTAGGTTTGAGTATACCCTTTAGCCACAAAACGCTCCTTATATCCTTCCAGTGACCTATCAGACTTGAATTTGATGGTGAAAACCCACTTACAACCCACTATTTTCTTTCCTCGTGGTAGATCCATGATTTCCCAAGTCTCATTTTGTTTTAGGGCTTTCATCTCCTCTAGAATTGCCTCCCTTCATTCAGGAACATTTAAAGCAACATGCACATTCTTTGGTATCTCTAAAACAGCTAATTGAGAAAGAAAAGTTGAATAAGAAGGGAACAATTTTTTATATGACACAAAGTTTGACATGGGTGTTTAATGACGTCTCCACACCTTTTCTTTTAGCTATAGATCAAGATATGAAGGAACAAGAGATGTATCAGAAACAGACTCGTTTGAGGTACTACCTTGAATCTCATTACCTGGAATTTCATTCTGGTCTTGTCGAGTGGATGACTAACCATGTTGAGAGTTTTCGATCTCTTTTCCAAGATACCGGTTTCTCCTCGGGTAAACGTGCAACTCTTTTGTTTGTTCACCGTTTTTGTTGTTAATCATATCATGTTTTTTTGTACAGGTTCAGAATCATTGCCTTTATTATCTATAGTATTTTCATTCCTTATCTTTCCTAAATCCATTATCACACATATTTAGCTCATCCATGTTTATCAGGTAACTCGGTTCTTTTCTATTTTGACTCATTTCCTCATTATTGCAAATGATGTTACCATGGAAATGGCTCGATGGAAGGAGGGAATAATGGTATCTCAAAGAAAATATGTGCTAGATTTGTTGAAAGAAACATGGATGGGAGGATGTCGACCAGCAGAAACTGCTCTTGATCCAAACATAAAGCTCGGGAATAAAGAAGGAGATCCGATTGACAAGGGTCAATATCAGAGATTGGTAGGAAAACTTATCTACCAATCGCACACTCGTCCTGACGTAGCTTTTGCGGTAAGCTTGGTTAGTCAGTTTATGCATTCTCCTCAAAAAGAACATCAGGAGGTTGTGTATCGAATTTTGAGGTACTTGAAAAGCTCACCGGGAAAAGGGTTGTTGTTCAAGAAAAGTGATAAAAGGAGCATTGAGGCATACACAGATGCAAATTGGGCAGGATCCTGTACTGACAGAAGATCTACTTCTGGGTATTGTACATTAATTTGGGGAAATCTTGTGAAATGGAGAAGTAAAAAACAAAGTGTTGTGGCATGAAGCAGTCCTAAAGCAAAGTACAGATCTATGGCTCACGAAATCTGTGAGATTATTTGGCTTAAAAAATGATGGAGGAACTTAGAAGACCTATAACTTTACCAATGAAGCTATACTGTGACAATAAACCTGCCATAAGCATTGCCCACAATCCAGTTCAACATGATAGAACAAAACATATTGAGGTGGATAGGCATTTCATCAAGGAGAAGCTTGAAAAAAGAAGTGTGTGCTTGCCATTTGTACCAACAGATCAGCAGACAAAACATATTTTTACTAAGTGGTTGTTTAAACCAAGATTTGAAAGTCTTGTGAGCAAGTTAGACATGTCGGATATCTACATGCCAGCTTGGGGGAGTGTTGATTTGTAATATCCTATTATGATGGTGTAATCAAATCAAATCAAATCAGATCAGATATGTTGATTTGTAATTATCTGATCATTTAGGATCAAATCATATCAGCTAGGTTAGGAAAGTTTCAGATTCTTAGGGATTAGATTAGTTTAGAAATACCCCTTTTTTTGGAATCGGGGGATTATTTCCTTTTTATTGATTTGTTTTCTCCTATAAGGTGTGTATTCTTTGACAGAATAATATATACTATTTCGATACCAAAACTAACAATACCTAATAAACATGTACATAAAAGCAAGTGAACCTATGTTGTCTCTCGTGAATTAATATTATCCAAACATACACTAGCAAGTGTTTGGGTCATAGATAACATTGCCATGTCTATCAGGAATAGTATGATGACTATTTTATTTGTGGTGCATGTGACATTTGTCCTATGAATGTGCAAGGTGGTCAGCATGCAACATGTCATAAAACTCGTCAGTATAAAATAAACTACCAAAGTGAACATTAGAAAGTGCCACCAAAGGTGAAAAGCTTAAAAAGAACGCCAAATGTTTGTTGGGCTTTAAGCACAAATCTGAATTAAAGTGGGGGGTTTCAGTGAAGAAAGTCCCAGATGAGGAAAAAATAATAACATGCATGTAATTTAAGAAATAACAATGTTTACTAACCGTGAGAAATGAAACTACATGGGAGAAAGAACGAGAAATGTATCTCATATGATTCTCCTAAGCTATTGGGTGTTTAAATAGTATGTCTACCTATTATAAACAAGGGAAAAATCAAGACTACGTAGTTACCAATAAACAATATCTGTCTAACTGATTCTACACACTATACACCATTCTCAACACTCCCCTTAACCCCCCTCCCCCCAAGTTGGTGCATACAAGTCGCATGTACCAAGCTTGTTAAAAATATAACAAGCTCAAGGGTCAATAGGGAACTTGGTAAAAGTATCTCTATAAGTTCATTGGACTTCACAAAATTTGTGACAATATCACCTAAGGGTGTCTTCTCTCTGACAAAGTAATCGTTGATCTCTAAGTGTTTAGTTCTCAGATGAAACACTAAGAGTGGCTTGATTATCACATACAAGTTCTATCTGACAAGTTTGTCCAAACTTCATCTCTTGAGCAACTTTTTGATCCAAACTAGTTTGCAAGTTGCCACAACTATTGTCCAATATTATGCTTCTACACTAGATCGAGCAACCACACTTTGTCTCTTATTTTTCCAAGATACTAAACTACCTGCAACGAGAATACAATATTCAGAAGTAGTCTATCAGAAGGTGCTCTTGCCCAATCTGCATTAGTGTATCCAAAAATTTGCTCATGGCTTCGATCCTCGAAGAGTAATCCTTCCCCT
Source organism: Nicotiana glauca (assembly GCA_026770625.1). Classification (NCBI taxonomy): domain Eukaryota; kingdom Viridiplantae; phylum Streptophyta; class Magnoliopsida; order Solanales; family Solanaceae; genus Nicotiana; species Nicotiana glauca. Next base: position 70,172 of record MU740384.1, read on the forward strand.
GGGACTGATATATATATATATATATATAAGGAAACGAACAACTACATCCCGATGACTATCACATAGAGAGCCTACTCATAATGTCCAGTCAAGTCAAAGTGATAACATACCCATCGACCACCTATACCTTCCAGGATTATTAAGGGGCTCATACGTCCTTACAAAAGCTTAATATTCGAATCCATGAGAGTATTAATGGGTCTATAATCTATTATTTTGTCACTTTAAGAATGTCTAAAGTGTATTTATGTTATGAGGCGGCAATTCCTACTTTGGGTTAAGCAACTGCAATGCTTAGGAAATACTACAATATGCCTAGACCCTTAGTCAAGAAGTGCTGAAAGAGATGCGGCTTCAACTCGAGAATACCATCCTGATCGTTGCTCGTTATGAATATACCATTGGTATAAACTACTAATAAATAAACATATTTGGAGTAGCATGTAGATTGAATATAGAATGATTAAGCATTGATGCTCCAGTTAGGAGGTGTGAGAGGTTGGTCATGGAGAGTTTGAGAAGAGGTCGAGATAGGCCTAAGAAGTATTGGGGAGAGGTGATTAGGTAGGACATGGCGCTGCTTCAACTCACTGAGGACAAGACCCTTGATAGGAGAGTGTGGAGGTCGAGGATTAAGATAGAGGCTTAGTATGTAGTTTATAGTTGTTCACCGATAGTCTTAGTAGTATGTATGTCCCTTCGTATTTTTAGATTTTGATTATGTTATGTGGTTTTGTTTGCCTCAGGTATTGTATTCCATGTTGCTGCTATTTGGTAGCACTTATCCTTTATCTCTCCCTTTTTCTTTTATCTTCCGTCTTTCTTCCTCCCTTGCTTTCCTCTTCTTCTTCTTGCCTTTCCTGAGCCAAGGGTCTATTGGAAACAGCCTATCTACCTGCATTAGGTAGGGGTAAGGTCTGCGTACAGACTACCCTCCCCAGACCCCACTTGTTGGGATCAAACTGGGTTTGTTGTTGTTGTTGTTAGCATACAAGTCATATCAAAATCCTAAAAATTGTGTTGAACTTACCAAACCATGCTCAAGGAGACATTTCTTTTAATAAGAAATTAATCAAAATGATTAACCACTACATATAGTTTACATTCATTCATGCCGAAGTCGCGAAGGTGTCAATCTTAATATGACACTAGATGAAGCATACAAAAACTCTATGTCTTTTCCACCGTCTCCATTGGCCTAATTTTACAAGCAACAAAAACATAATTTGACACAGAACTTGCGTTCAAAATACTGCTCGAGTAAACTAATGAATGATTGCAATTGGAATGATCAATCCCAAATTCCTCCAAGAGGTGATTAGCTTGTGTAATGGTCAGATGATTACATTTAACTCAGAGATTCTTATCAGAGCCCAGTTCCTCTATATGAAAAAGTTAGGTGGCGATGACAGTAAGAGTTTTTCTCTCGACAATCTTCTCAATGCCACCGCTAAAGAATACCTGAGGCCCGAGCCACTAGTACTGCAATTGCATTTCCTACATACCTTTCTTTTATTGGTCTTGTCAATTTGTAGTAATTAGAGAAATATTAGAGTTGTGCATTGTCATGGATAGCAAGCATTATGTCCTGCTCTGGATATAATATGACCTGATTGTTGGTCTCTGCTCTTGTAACAACTATTGGAACAATTACATCCCACCATACAAGACCAAATGGATTTGGGGAAGTACCACGAAGAAAACTCATCACATTTTCATGGACCAAAGGCTTTTCAAAAGCATAAATTTTGCTTGTATTATATTTTTTGATCTACATACCGAAACTGATAACATTTAAGATTGTTTTTAGCATTGGGATACTATTCAACAGTATTGACAGCACGACCACGAACGCCGAGCAAGTTCCTGAAGTTCAAACCCATTCGTTTGGGAATTTGATATACAAGTTGATAGTCATCTTCATTTTACTAAAGGGGCTGATGATCATACAAAACGGGACCCAATGTCCCATCCCTCCTTAATCTTAGAAGCATTGGAAAGTAGATCAACGCTCATCTGTATAAAACATTTCATCCTTTGGCTCATCATTTTCCTCAGGAGAGATTTGAAAATGCATCCTTAAGAAAAAGTTCTCTTTAACTTGACTTTCAGGCCCTCTCATATGCTAGTGCATTTAACTTAAATTTTGTAGGAATACCACCCATCATAAGAAAATTGTGTGAGGACAATGGATATTGTGACAATTTCTCTGAAGGAAGAGCACCCTACATGAAGACAGACACATACAAAATTGTGGAAGTCCATAAGCCCCAGCCACTATCAATCCCATACGTGCTTTATCTTTCATCCAAACAAGTCAGCTCAATGCATATCTTCTTAGGAAACCATGTGCAAATTTGACCTCCATTAACAAAAACTTCAGTTATAAGAACTCCACAATATCTTTTAATATTTCAAGTTGTTTATTTTTCAAATCTTGTAATGGATTCTTTTTATTCTTAAAATGATAAGATCCAATTATGCCTTGGCAAGGAGGGCCCATAAATGACGTCTACAACCCCGAGAAATGGCAAAATACTTGCTTTGAAGCCCTTGGTCACAAAGTCCTTTATTTATTTTTTCTGCATCCATCTAAGCAATCTATTGGCTCCCAAGTGTTTTCATCTAGGCCATAACCCTTTCAACATACCATAAGGCTGAGCTTCTTTATTTCCTTTGGGTCTCCATAGCGAACTGCTAATACTCTTCCACCTCAAAATTTTCACCTTCTTCGTCACCACCAAATCCCTCATCCTCATCTCCACCATCATTGTCATCTTCCTCATCCCCATCTCTTACTTCCAACAACGTGTGTGGTGGGGATATAAGAACAATCTTGATTTTTTTTACATGGCAATCAAGAGGATTGTAATCCTTAATTTCCAAAAAGAACACACGCTTTTTGTCGACAAGCTGGTCATGAGCTTTAATTATAGCATCCTTGGAATTGTAAACCATTCAGCGGTAAAATACTGTACGTAATCGACAGCTTAAAAAAGTTCAACAATCTTGTATATATAATGATCTTCACCATCCCCAACTTTTACATATGCATCATCCCTAAGATTTTATATATATATATATATATATATATATATATATATATATATATATATATATTTGTGAATCACTGGAGGGGTAAAATGGCACTTAGCCTAGATTAATTGGTTGGAATTACCTTGACCATTTAAGCTCATAGGTCCACCATTTGCTCCTTGCCAATATAATGCTAAGGCCACTGTTGTCCAAATTTTGTATCCGGAATAATATCACTAGAAAACACTCGTCATTCACCTATGCAACTCTTCTCACCTTCTTTTGAGCAGAATATAATTCCTTCGAGCTATTGCTAACAGTTCTATCAACTTCTCCATCTTGTACGAGCCACTTTCTGTTGAAGTGTGTGACCATCTCATCTAAGAGCTTAAGCTGTTAGAGAGAACACACTTTAATTTACTTAATTATGTCTTCAACACGCCCCTACACGTACGGGCTTGATTCTTTTTGATAAGCCAAGCACGTGAAAATTCTTTTTGATATTGGGCAGCGTTGAGACTCAAACCCAGGACCTCTGCCTGCTCTGACACCATGTAGAAGTGTGTGACCATCTCATCTAAAAGCTTAAGTTGTTAGAGAGAACACACTATTATTTAATTAATTATGTCTTCAACACTTTCACAACTGGATTCGAGTTTTCCAATGCGTGTCGCTTTGACTTTGACGCCGCCGTAGAAGTCTTTCATTTGCTAGGCACTGTGCTATAGATGCGGTGCATAGCTTGTTGAGGTATTTGGGGGGAGGATGATGAGAAAATAGCTCGAGACTGTTTCAAATAATATAGGGATATAACTGGCCTACAAGACCATAACTCCCTCTCCGCAACAAAACCAAGTGGTTGCTCTATATATATTTCATCTTCAACATCGCCATGGAAAGAAGCATCTTTTATATCTAATTGATAAAGAGGCTAATGGCGAATAATAACCATAGATAGGAAAAGACGGACAAATGCAATTTTAGCCGGGGGGAGAACGTATCGCTATAATCAAGCCCAAAAAGTTGAGTACAACCTTTGGTGACGTGCCTTTAGTAGTTAATGTTTTTACCTTCCAGACTAACTTTGATTGCATCAATCCGCCGACAACCAACAAGAGGTTTACCTGGGCAGAGAACAAGTTCTCCGGTACCAATGAAGTATAAAGCAAACATATGCTCAATCGTAGACCTATCGTTACCCTGAATAAGAGAGAGTTTCACCTGTAGACTTATGAATACTAATAAAGGACAAGGATGACATAAAGGCATAATGGAGTGACGAAAGACGATGGTAATTCAAACATACATAATTAGGAATAGGATAGTGGAACAAGTACTTATTCAGAGAGCAATTGGAGTACTAGGAAGAAACAAGTCCGCAATAGGCAAGGAATTTGATGCAAGTTGTGTATCATCTGGATTTGATGTAGAGGGCTTGCTACGATGATAAGTCAGGAGAGATGGGGTTGGAAGAGCTAATTGAGGTGAAGAAGCTGATAGAGGATATGAAAGAGAGGTACTCAAAGGTCCTTGTCACGAACCAAAATCCCACCAAATCGTAATGGCACCTAACCCAACCTGCTAGATAAGCGAACTACACATATACAATCTAAATGGAAATCATCAAATACATATCAATATAAGAATGTGAAAATTAATACAAGTATCCCAAGGATTGGTAGTACAAATCATAAGCGATTAAGAATAAGAATACAATTCTGGTACGAAGAAAATACACATTTGTTTGCTGACAAAGGTGGGGTACTAATAAGAACACCAAAAGGTGATATGGGTAAGGCTATTAGTGGGAGCATGAGATTTAGATAGAATCTCCGAGAGATGCCAAGATAGTCAAAACAAGAAATGTGAAAGAAGGTTGACCTTCATAGGAAGTGACATTAACTAACATAAAGTAACGACCTAGGTTAGGTGAGTAGTAATGATATCTTTTCTCAACTCGAATTTACCCAGGAGCGCACATTGGAAAGCGGGAGGATCTAATTTATCTTTACCAATAATTAGGTTATGAACGTAACGTGTGCTCCCAGATACACAATAAAGAGAATATCGACAAAGGGAGGAAGACCGAGTGTGCATACCAAATTAACATAACTCACATCTAAGGTAGATATGTGAAAAAAATAGGAATCACTTTTTAAGTTTAGACAACTGGAACGTCTGAATTGTCTACGAAGTATCTCTGGAGAGTCTGTAACTCGACAAATTGTAAGTAATCTTGGGAGATTAAGGTAGTACTAGTAAAGACCGTATGATTTAGCACCAACGATCCGTCCCGTAGTGTGATATTGTATACCAACAAAGTTATTGAGAAAGATAACTGAAAAATTAAGAGACGGAGACAAACGACTAATGGATATTAGATTTAAAGGTAAAACCAAGAACATTTAAAATAAAAGAAGGCATCAAGATAGCTTGATCTACATCGGTTGCCATGGTTTTGGATTCATTAATGGCTAACAGTAGACTAAGAATAAGAACTAAAAAAGAAAAAATACTAGTTACCAGAAATATGATCTAAGGTTTTTGGGTCAATGACCCAAGGTCCAATAATGGAAGACTAAGGTCTCATTTGTTTTTTAAAGTACAAGACGTCCGAATCTATATTCACATCTGGATATTAAGATGTGTATTAAAACTAAAATGTTTGAATTGGAATACACATCTGAATATTTAAGATGTGTATTAGTATTTGAGTACTAAATGATTAAGATTGTTTATTATTAACATCTAAAAGAATAAAATTATTTCTATTTAAAGTTTAATAAATAGAAAATTCCAAAAAAATATTAATTAATTTAATATTCTATTAACAATTTTTTTTTAAAATAATAAGGTAATTGGTGGTGGTGGTGATGGCTAAAGGTGGCGCTTGTGGGGATGCCGACTGGAGGCGGTGGTTAGTGGTGATTTGTTTAATAGTGGTGGTTTTGGCCAGTAGCTAATGGTGATTGGTAGTGTTAACTGTTGTTGAGAAAGGTGATGTTGTTTATAATAGTGGACATTGGCGGCTATGTTTGATGATGGTGATGGGGTGGTTGGTGTGATAGTTGAGAGGTGGATGGGTGGTTGTGGTTGTGGTTATGGTTGAGGATGATGGCGGTGGCGTTAGTTGATAATGGTGGGAGAGGTGGGTGGTGGTAGTCCATAATGGTGTGTTTGTGCGTGATGGTAGTCGATAATAATACCAGTTGCGGCTACGGTTAAGGATGGTGGTGGTCTGTGGTGTTTGAGTATGGTGGTGGTAGAGTATGATGGTGGTGTGGTGCACAGTGGTAGGTGATAATGGTGGGCGGTGGTGGCGGTTAGTAGGGAACATAAATGATAGCATCTTAATGATATAAAGTCTTTGTTATAGATCTTAATCATTCAGACCTATTCAAACCCATTAAGTAGTAGCTAAAAAAAACACTTAATGATTAAGATCTGAACAGTTAAGATTCAGACATAAAAACAAACATACTTAATATCTGAGATCTAAATGATTAAGATTCAGACCTCTATTAAGTGCAAACAAATGAGGCCTAAGAAAGGAAAGTTAAGATACAAGATTACCGACTTCGAAAAAAGATGGGCTTTGTAAAAATGCCTACTTACGTACCTCCCTGTACTTAAAAAACTCACTATATTACCTGATTAAGATGAGGAACCTTCTAACAGTTCAAACCATGAGACTTTATACTTATGCGGCCACGGTTTTCAATTCTTGTCAACATAAATGAACAAATATTCTCAAAAATAATGACTTCAAAAAGTGTCAAGAATATCTTACAGCGAAGACAATATGATGGTCGCTAGACTAAACTAGGAATAAAGTTGTCCTTTGATATGTTGGAATAGTCAATTCGCAAGAAAGCTGGTCGACCTTCAGAGATGGAAAATGGCCTGGCAGCGACACCTTTCGTGGAGTCTTATCAAAGCTTTGTCGGCAAAGGGTATAGTTAGCAAAACTTGATGGAACCTGGATGGGTAAAATCAGAATCAAGAGGAAAGCAACTAAAACAGTTGCCGAAAAATGGCTAGAAAAGCCGCACGCATCAGTGGGTGACGCTGGAAAAATAAAACTGCTGGTAGCGAATGTAGGTGCGCGGAGACCCTACAGCAGCAGAAATTTCTAGGCTAGGATCGCATAGGATCGCACGAGGGTTTCGACCTTAGTTGTGGCACTGTTATATGTGCAGTGCCTTCGGAAAGCAACACCACCTCGGAGCAGTGTATGTAGTTGCTGGAAAGTGCTCGGTAACAGGAGTTCTCTCCTGTTATGTCACTGGTAACCTATGTTGCGCGGACTCTCCAAAATGTAGCTGCACCCGTTTCGGATCCTTCAAAAATGCACTACTTTTGGTGGATCCGACACGTATCCGGCCACATTTTCGGAGAGTCCGAGCAACATAGCTGGTAACTACACAATGACTATTTTCTCATTATATGCTCTGATATCATGAGAGAAATAAATACACAAGAGAAAAAGATAGAGAAGTTTCGCAATGATTCTCCCTAAGCTAAATATGGGTTGTTTAAATAGTACATACACCTATTCTAAACTAATAAAAAATCAAGACTGCATAATTTTCCTTTTTCTATTGGGTAAAACAACAACTCAGTATAATCCCAAAAGAGGGTTTACCCCTACCTTGCGGGGTAGAGAGGTTGTTTCCGATAGACCCTCAGCACAAGAAGATGAAAAGAGACAATAGAACAACAACAATAACAGAGGCCATAAAGATAGAATCAAAAAAGTAAATGGAAAAAGCAATATCAGTAACAATGGCAAGGTACTAGCAAACCGGAGCGAAAAAATAGTAAGAACACAACACATATCACTAGCATACGAAAACAAGACACTAACAGACTAGCCTTATACTCCATACGAAGTAGAAAAATGCTCAACTACCTCCTAATCTACAACCTTACTGCTCGACCTCCACATCTTCCTATCAAGGGTCATGTCCTCAGTGAGCTGGAATCGCGCCATGTCCTGCCTAATCACCGCTCCTCAATACTTCTTAGATCAGCATCTACCTCTCCTCAAAACCGCCAAGGCCAACCGCTCACACTTCCTAACCGGGGTATCGAGGGTTCCTCTCTGCACGTGCCCTAACCATCTAAGCCTTGCTTCCCGCATTTTGTCTTCCAAGGGAGCTACGCCCACCTTCGCCCGAATATTTTCATTCCTAATCTTATCCAACATAGAGTGCCCACACATCTATCTCAACATCCTCAATTATGCTACTTTCATCTTCTATATAGGAGAATTCTTGATTGGCCAACATTCTGCCTCATGCAACATGGCCGGTCTAACCACCGCTCTATAGAACTTACCTTTAAGTTATGGTGGCACCTTCTTGTCACCCAAGACGCCAGATGCTAACCTCCATTTTATCCAGCTTGCGCGTATACGATGTGTGGCATCCTCGTCGATCTCCTCATTCCCCTAGATAGCTGACCCAAGATACTTGAAACGTCTTCTCTTGGGGATAACTTGTGAATCAAGCCTTACATCCATGTTCGCTTCCTTTATCGCATCGTTTAACTTGCACCCCAAGTATTCTGTCTTTGTCACTCAACTTAAAACCTTTAGACTCAAGGATCTGTCTCCAAACCTCCAACCTCTCGTCAACACCGCCTCGTGTATCATCAATCAAAACTATATCATCAGCAAATAACATACACCACGGCACCACCCCTTGAATATGGTGTGTTAGTGCATCCATCGCCAGTGCAAATAAGGACGGGGTGAGTGCAGATCCTTGGTGTAACCCTCTTAACTACTGGAAAATGCTTTGAGTTTCCTCCCAATGTCCTAAGCCGAGTCTTAGCTCCATCGTACATGTCCTTAATCACCTTAATATATGCTACCGGAACACCCTTTTACCTCCAAGCATCTCCAAAGAACCTCCCTAGGGACCTTGTCATACGTATTCTCTAGGTCAACAAACAATATGTGCAAATCCTTCTTCCTATCCTTGTACCGTTTCACCAACCTCCTAATAAGATGGATAGTTTCCGTAGTTCAACGACCATGCATGAATCCGAGTTGGTTCTCGGATATAGACACTAACCTCCTCACCAACACTTCCACCACCCTCTCCCACACTTTCATAGTATGGCTAAGCAACTTGATACCCCTATAGTTGTTACAGTTCTGGATATACCCTTTATTCTTCTACAACAATATCTCCCTCGTTTTTCTAAACAATATCTATACATAATACTTCCAAAACTAACAAAAATTATATGGACAAAACTTTAAAACATCAAAATTAATCAGAATACATTAGTAATAACCAATCAGCAAGTTCAAAACCCATTTTAAATTTCTTGATAAGGAAAAACTATTTTAAATTTTAACTCAGATTAGTGATTAATTTTCCAAAATTTAAATTTCACACCATAATTACAACTAAATTCATCCAAAAAGTTTCCTCATAAATTAATAAATCGATTTGTTTTCTATCTTTATTGTTTAGTGTTGTCTCTCTTGAACTTGAAGATAGAGCCCATAGACATTGAGGTGAGCGTAGTGCGTGCACTAAATGGCCAGTTAAGTGACACACAACAACTAGCTTGAGTTGCATCAAGGATTAAGCATGCCTCAAACATGCCTTTAAGTGTGACCATTTTCGTCTAAAAGCTAAGCTGTTAGAGAAAGCACACTTATGTTTACTTAATTATGTCTCCAACAAGCACAATTATAGATAAGGAAACGAGACACGAGAAGACAGTATCTCAAAGCTTGACATTAGTGAATGATCACAGAAGCATTACTTACCTTTAATGAAGAATCATACAGCTCTTCCTCAATGTGTTTCTGGATGGCAACTTCCCAGGACAAGGGGCTGATGTCAGAGGGAACAATGTCCCTTAGCAGAGAGGGATCACCCACCGGCAAATCTGCAATTGATTGCCAACCAAGTGGGCCCTGCCATTACAGAAAGAACATGATCACAACCAAGCATGAATGGACTGATGGTTAGAGTTGGTTATAGTTAACTTAGTAACTGCAAAAGAGAGACTAGTATCTCCATAGTGTAAAGTCGTTGGAGATCCTACATTGCAATTTCCATCCCATGAAATCTTAAGAAAGAGCAAGGAATTAAAATAAATGATGATTAAGGATCATAGGCAACCTGTACATAAAGCTGAATTAGTCTCCGGACAGTCTTAGGGAACCAGCATGGAAGCATCTGTGAGAGTGACGTATCATGTGCCGAAGAGAAGAACACACTCTCGCGCCAATTCAAATAGTCTAATAAATCAGAATACCCAAATACTGCAGAAGACACATAGTTAAAAAGGAAAAGGTCATAATCAGAAAAAGGTGCAACTTTGGTTAGGCCTATGTGATAAACACTTAAACTGCCATCATCCAATTGGAGAACTACTTGAGGTCCTTAAAGGCGGCCAGCAGATTTAGTAGTGAAGTAGCTACTCACATTTCGGTTTAGGACCTATAATGCTGCAAGTTGGATCTTGTCCAAAACATGCCGCAGTTAGTGCACGCCACAAAGTAGGGAAGCGCTGGAGGAATGGCCTAAGATTCTCCAATGTACACTGTGTAGAACTATAGAGCCTGTTAACACTACCGCTGCTCAAGCAATCTTGAATCGGAATTGGAGCATACATCAATGTGGCTAAAGCTGTCATTTCTCCTGCTCCTTCCGCAATGTCATCAACAGTATGTATTATGTCTTCTATCTCCATAGTGCTGAAACTGTTACCAGCAACCAAATTATGCGATACAACAGCGCGGGCATTAGAGAATGACGTTTCATACTCTTTTCCCTTGACCCTTTGTAAGAGCAACCATTTTGCCCATTGGTTATCTCCCTGGTGATCATATAGAAGGAAAACCAAAAGGATAGTGAATTGGGCTGTCAAAACACACAAAAAGACAGTTCACAAGGAAAATATATAGCACTATAAACCAATAGATCTTTTTAAAGGAAATCAGTAACTAGAGACGATGCATAATAAAAAGCTTTTCAGGATGAAAGGGCATAAAAGGCCTCAGTGGAGCAAGATGCAAAGGGAAGTTGCATCGACACGTAAGGCGTCTGCTGGTCAAATGAACTTGAGACCAATTTCTTGTTTGATCTCCCACTAGTATTTTCATATAGACATAATTTATATACCACATAGTGGAGAATAATGAATCAATTGCACCCTGAAGGACTGCACTAAGGTCCATGGAGGCTTATACTAGCATCCAGCTAACCAAATAAAAGCCACATGGGAGTAATGAACCAAGTTTTTCTGTGAGAGCTGGAGTACTACAAATGATTTTCAGATATACTGTACGTGACAAAATCTAGACTTAGATGTCAACCAAAAACAAAAGAAAAAAGAAAGGGCTAACCACTGCAGATTTTCACTTATCTACAAACAGGTCAAAGGAAAAAGTAAAGAAAAACGAGAGCTCTAATGAAATGAAAATGAGATCTACAAAAGAAGAATCTAAGGCCGTCTGGATTGCTGGGAAGTTGAAGGCCCAAGTTTCTTTCAAAAATTTCCAGCTTCCCAGGGTAGGAAAAATAAAAGAGAGAGGCTTGTCATTTGACACATTTTGATGCATGCACCTCCCACAGGAGTCCCTTACTGGAGTAATTCACTAAAGATGTGCCCTTGGAGTTTTCCCTACTGTGGCTGCTGAACTTGAGCCATTGATTTGGAGAGAACAATTTTGAAATGACAATTTATATAAAGTGTTTAGAGACTATATAAATTGGTTGGAGTAAACACTTTTATATAAATTGTCATTTAAAAATGTCCACCGAAAAACCTGTCACTATAATCTTAAAAATGAAGAAAGCAAGTACATAAGCTATTAACAAGATAGTATATCAATTATAAGTACCTAAAAGGAAACATTTTTTCAGACAAATGATCATGAATGAAATAAAATTAATAAAAAAAAATAACTTTGGCTTTGCTTGCAAAAAGAAGACAATTATACCAGTAGCATCTACAGAATCGCTCAGGCAAATATATTCCCAGAGAGTGAATGAAGCATTTTCCCTTACAGGTTTTCGGTGGACATTTTGAAATGACAATTTATATAAAAGGCAAGCAGCTTTTTGTGCCCAGTTATCTTACTGTCGAAGTCCCTGAATTTGATCAGATTAATGAGGAGGTTAATCAATTGTTGTAACTTGATGAAAATTAAGTCTTTTGACCATGAATAAAGGAAAGCCTTGATTAACATTATTCTTTGATCTTATTCCAACTAAAATTGCACTAAACCTAAATACTATTAACAACAGTTATCATAAAAATATACAAATATAGAAGCGACCATCACCTATTACATGGTTCCAACAGTCAGTTTTGACAGTTCAGCTTTTCAAAAGTGGAAACCATCAATGAACATGGGTCTCCATTATGGTTAAGTAACAACCAATAATAGAAACTCTATGGTTTTCACATAAAAGAAAATTCACACATGATACCGAAACCAAAGCAAAATATTATTACACAATGATAAGTTGGGTTTACTCACTGTTGCATCCTGCATCCAGGAAACTGATTCATGATCTAAAGCCAATTTGTGGTGGTCAAGGTAAAGATCCAGGAAATTCAGCAAGTTGTGCTGTGAACAGTTGTGAACAATAACCTTATGAAATGCTTCGATGGAATGTGGATGAGTTCTAGCATCACTAATATCTAGTACAGAGTCTGACCAGCTCTCAGCCAGCTCATCCATAGGTAAAGATTTATGCACATCACGAATAAAACCTGACTGTGCCAGAAGAGCTACAATATCAGCAGTAGCTCCCCAGTAATCCTTCAGAAAAATAAATTTCCTAGCAAGTTCTCGCTCCATAAGCATTAGCAACCACGTGGAGCACATGCTGTAAGCAGAAAACCTAAAAATTTGGACACTTGGTACATTCATGCAAACAGCATCCACCTCTTCAAGAGAATATATGTAACTGCCACAGTCATGAGGCTTCTGAAGATATTCGTCACCTGGTGAAGAGCGTACACCATCCAAACCGACACTGAGGTTTCCACTGGTTAATGCATATGATGGAATTACCTCTAGAAGTCTTGAAACATCCAACCAATCACTATGGCGAATGTGGTAATCAAGTTGTGACTCCCATAAAACATTGACCCCCATAAGGAAAGGTTGATCCAGCACTATCTGTCAGCAAATAAGATTATGTTTATTGCCAGCAAAGAAGTTTTACTGAACACTAAGATCACCTAAACTCAAGATGGAATAATGAAAATAAAAACGGATATGATACAATCAACAGGATCAAAGAAATGATCAAAACAACAAAAAACAATTTGATTCTATAATATTCAAGCTTCATTTTCCGAGCCATTAAGGATGGAGCTGCGGAAGAGGAGTAGCTTCCTGCGCTGACCCTTGGCTCTAGTTCCTGGCCAGCAAGAATGCTTGGGATGACTGAGATTAGTTGACTCATCTTTTTAATGCTTGTCATTCTTTAAAAATAACAATAAGAAGTTGACAAGCTGTTAATCGAACAGACAAAGGTGCAGTGTCCTTTGAATGAAAGGATCCAATTAGTAAATGTCAAAATTCTACCAGTAAAGAGTAGCTAACTTGTGATTACGACAATTTATTTGAAACAAAATATGTTTCCGAAGAAAATAACATGCTAAATGGAAAACACAAGGGCAAATCAGAGTTCTGTTTCCAAGGTAACAGTATTAGATTTTTCAAACTATACAGAAACTTTACCTGAATATTTAAATTCTATGGGCATGGTATGAGTGCAATCTGTGCTCCAAAGATTTCTATTTCATATTTATATGTGGCAAATCTAGCTTCTTTCTCATAAATGAACCATCATGTTAATTAATTAGTTTGACAAGTAGGAGTACATTAACTTAAATTGCAAGACTTTGCTAGGTGCGGAAAGCACTTGGAATGTGGAGAACTGCTACCTAGATTGGCCAGTGAACTAAATTGCTAACAAGTACACATTTCGAGGAATGTAAAAACAAGTCATTTAAATGATTATATATCAAGCAATGATCTGGTAAAAGGCCAGCATTGAAAGGCAGACCTTACCCCTACCCTGGGGTAGGGAGGCTGTTTCCAAATAGACCCTCTGCATCCTTCCCTCCAAGAACTTCCCACCTTGCTTTTGGGGAGACTTGAACTCACAACCTCTCGGTTGGAAGTGGAGGTTGCTTACCATCAGAGCAACCCCTCTTGTCTTGAGAGACTTGAAAAGGAGTATAGCTAAAAGATCATAAATAACAATGAAAAACAAGCTTGTGGCTCTGACTTTTGAGTAGTATCACCAGGGACAGCGAGAAAATAACAATGAAAAACAAGCTTGTGGCTCCGACTGTAGAAGTGATTGTCTATAATTAAGGGCCTTCAATCTCAGTGTCGATGCTCAGATTCAAGTTCCAGTTAAAGGAACATCCAACTTAAGAATGGCATGTCAACTAGCCTAAGTCCTCTCAAGTCTCGACGTTTTCCACTCTCCAAAATTCAAAATAGAAAAAAAGATACAATATACACACACATACATACATGTAATATATACATACTCAAGAATTTTGTCGAGAACCTAATTAATGAAAACTTGCACGGGAGAAAAATTTGTTTTATTAACAATGATACAATGAGTCCTATATATAATGCATATTCGTACTCCTACAGTCCTACTACATATGGGACTAGGGCATATTGTACTCCTAGGACTATTTACACATAACTATCTAACATTCACCCTCAAGCTGGTGCATAGAGATCACAAGTACCGAGCTTGTTACATATCTAACTAATACGAGAACCCGCAAGGCACTTGGCGAAAATATCTGCAAGTTGATCATTCGACATACAAGGTCCCTAGACTCCCCCTGAGTAACAAAACTAGGTGGTTGCTGATAAAAAGTTGGCCGAAAAGTCACCAGAAAAATTTGAAAATAGTGAGACTAAGCCGAATTCCACACTACAAAATAGGTTCTAAAACACCACCAAAAAACAGTGAACTTTCTGGAAATTACTGTTCACGCGCGGGAAATCACTATTCACGCCAGAAAAAATAATTGTCAAAATTTGATATAATTTATATGGGTAGGCTCGGGATCACTGGACGAGTAAGTTGTCCGGAAGAAGTTTTGTCAAAAGGTGGCCGGAATGGCTCACACGCGCCGGAAAAGTTACTGTACCTCGTTGGAACCCTAGTTCTGGCAGCGCGTAGGGGTTTTATCTCCTGACTTTTCCGAATAAGATGGTAATGTTGGTTTTCACATACAGATGAGGAGATAACGCAAATCAATATTGAGTCGGTGGTATTGGTATATGCACAGTACCACTATAGCAGTGATGAACCCTGGGAACAATACGAAGTTTCCGCAAATTGCACGGCGATGAGATCTTTCTTCCCGGATATCGTTGGAATGACGCACAGCGATAATTTTCTCACTGAAGCTCTGATACCATGTGAGAATGCATGAGAGAAAAATCTATTCTATTAACAATGATACAATGAGCCTTATATGTAATACTTATTCTGATCCTACTACATATGGGACTAGGACATATTCTATTCCTACTACATATGGGACTAGCACTATTTACACTAACTATCTAACAAAAACCCTCTTCCCTAACTAACTAATAACATAAGGTTTTAAATAAAAGTGTAGCCACATAATTTAACAAGATAGCATGGCTAGCCAAGGTGCTGAGTTGAAGTCACACCATTACCATTTGTCACCACATTCTAAGCAC
The DNA here is from genome assembly GCA_026770625.1 of Nicotiana glauca. NCBI lineage: Eukaryota > Viridiplantae > Streptophyta > Magnoliopsida > Solanales > Solanaceae > Nicotiana > Nicotiana glauca. The sequence goes on from MU740384.1 coordinate 85,953, forward strand.
AAGTTACATCCAAAATAATCTAGCCTTAACATCAAGGGCAGTTTCTAGGACCTAATAGATTAGATATTTCCATTGTTTTCTGAACAGCTTAAGTTTATACTTTCACATGAGGTGAATCATAGCATAACAATCACAGAGAGGAAGAGTTACAGTAGATAATTTAAAATTATTGTCCCATAAATAGGGGTGTTAAATTTGACCCATATAAATATACACCTGCCCAACCCGCTGAAACATGGGAGGGTTGAGTCGGGAATAATTCATGAAACTCAATTTGACCCAAAACAAAGCTTCAGTAGAAAGTAGAAAAAGAAGTGTCTCTACAGTTTAATCCACTATTTCTGTCAATAAAGAAAAGATGTTTTAGTTTGATTTGGTAATTAAACAAATTATAAAAGACGAATAAACAGGCAAAGAAGATGGTTTTGAGTTGGGCAGGTAAGATTATGACAAATTATTTAGCCCAAGTTGACCCAATCCATCTTAACTCAACCATAGTTTGGGCGGGATGAATGACTCAACCCACTTTCAGTGATCCAAATTTTGACCCAACCCGCCCATTTGACACCCCTTTCAATAAACAGCAATTTTCTGGAAGCAACAACTAAAGTTACTTACACAATCAACAACTCTCTGATCCCAGGCATCAAACCACACAGCAGCAGCACTCCAGTAGCTAGAATGAGTACTATCATCGTCAGCTTCAGGAGCATTTGGTTGTTTGTTGACATTTATCCATGAACCCAACACAACTCCATCAAGTTCACCACAGGCAATAACTAGGTCTCTACCCAATGGAGCCAATAACTGCAGTTTTATTTCCTCTGTTGCATTTCCATTTGATACTCCCTTGAACTCTTTGTGCCGGCAAAAGAAGGTACTCCAGAAACTGCTGCAAGGATAAACCCTCTTTGTGCAAAAACAAACCGTCAGCTCAAAATTCTACTACAATCTAGACCCATAGAGAGTGTTACAGGAACTTTAGTAACAATAATTCCACCTACCTCGATAAGTGAGATCTTCTCTAAAATTTGCCACTCATGTGGTCCGAGATACGCGAGTCCTTTCATGACTTCAGCAATTTGCATCCGTAGAGATCTCCTAACAGTGCCGAAAACCAACTGTTTCAGGCTGGTTTCAATGTCTTCCCCCAGCCTTTGAAGTGTTGCAACAGCAAGTCCAGTCTCACCCTGATCATGAATGGTAGCTAACTCATTAGACATACCATATATTTTTTAAATGAACATTAGGAAAAGATCTACCTTCAGGAACAAGTCATAAGCAATAGCTCTTCCAACTTCACGAACTTCATTGAATGTATCCTGATTTTCCTGATCTGACATTAAATCTCTTGAACGATGAAGATGCAGCTTAAGAACAGCCAGAGGAAGACGACCAGAAAGTATAGCGTCTTTGACAACTGTTTTCACATCCAAATTATCTATCTCCCACCGTGCAATCATATCCTTTGGATTTTCTAAGGAAAAAACTCTTTTCATAGAATTTCCTTCAGATATTAAAGATGGTTCCTCAAAAGTGTTCAAAGCAGAAACGTTTTTGGAATCAAATGCATTCACGGGCATCAAAGCAAGGGCTTCACCATTGTTTCTCTCCATCTCAGAAGCAGGAATCAGACCCCTTTGGTTTGATGCCTCCAGAGATAAGACATCAGCAGAAACATCTAGAATGCTGGACTCGTCATGCAACAAATCTGTCTCACCTACGGCGTCACCTTGATCCACCTAGACCATGAAATGAAAGGAGATGTAATACGTATCAACATCAAGCAGCTGATTGCAATGAACATTGGAGGACCGGACAAAAATACCAATTCTTGGCCTAGCCTTTTGCATTTGTACGCGAGTCGCCACTGCAGATTCCGTATGATCTCCAGAAAGTGAGCCATCTTCTGAAGCCTTTCTAGATCTCCTGTTTCATCAGGTCTACTATCTATCAACTCTGAAGAAAAAAAAGAATTTTGCACGCCTCCAACTTTCCACGACTCCATTCCATCTTTCTTATGCTGCAATAAACCATATTCCCGTATCATCTTGGTGGCAAAGCCAGTTCCTAAAGCAAGAAGCCTGTATCAAGATCTAAGCATAAGAAAGAGAACTCTAAGTGAATTCAGACAATAACGAAGATGTCACAAAAATAAGCAATGAGTTATCTTACTCAACCATTCTAAAAAAAAACACAATATAGTTCAACCAAGCTTTATCACAACTAATGACTATACCACCATTAGAAATGATGAAGTGACTGTGGTATTCCCTCAGTAACAGCTTAAGCTTGGTCCAGATGATCCTTTTCACACAATTTAACTTGATATCAGAGCAAGCAAAGGTATTGGCAACAAGTCACAATGCAACAGTCAACAGAAATATTTCTGCGTAGAGATCACGCACGTGCCTGTTTAGTCCTTTTTTCCCATCTTACTAATAGAACAATTTGAATTCATAGAAGGGGTCGTTCATGCAATCCTAGAATGATATGGTAAAATTCAATAGTACGTCACTTGCTAACTTCGGGATTCCTTAATGGGCGTATGTATCCGTTGGTTAATCGATAACTTTCAAAACCAAAAAAGTACATATATGAGTAACCCAGTGTTTGAAAAGAAAAAAGTGCAAAAAAATAACTAGGTCCATGGGACTTGAAGCGAAAGGCAAGAAGTGAAGTGCAGCCTTCTTTGAAGTGAGGCACACAATTTACGACAAACTAAAAACTGGGGCAAATATACTGCTACTAGGCCTCAACCCCTAGCTAGTTGGGCTGAATTAGAAATATAAAAGGCCTTCTTTAAATTTGATAGGCATAATTTATACCTCTTTGCTTTTCGTCTATTGTGAGTTTTTTCTAATTGTTTTGCTTATAAATTGCTGTTGTGTTATAGTTATTTTACGCATTTATTTTTCCATTTGAGCCTTTTTTCATAAAGCACATGGTTTAATTGCAATTTTCACTTAAAGCCCAAACAAACTTTGACGCTTTTCAACGCTTTCCTGTTTGACAAGATGGACGGAGAGCCCATCTAGCAAAGCTTAAAAGAAAGGATAATTATCGAATTTAAGAATCACAGATGACAAAATTAAGTAAACATAGAAAAACACTCAAGGGGAAGAATTTCAGAACATTAAATCATAAAATAACACACCTAGAAGACTGCATACCTTGATGCAGCGGCGACCTCGTTATCATTACAAACTTTGCAGGACATCAGATAAACAACAGCAAGGAGCATCCTCAAAATGCCTTCTTCAGCCAAATTGACATGAGTAAGCCTTTCTAAAGACCTGATAGACAAACATAAGATGTATAACATGCCCATGTCTCTAAAAATCCTCCGGAGACACAAACCTAGAACTGAAGTTTTAGAGATGAAACGACTGTAAACTACCAAACTAAAAACCAATTCACATCCATTTTCGTTTATCCAATAATTTTGTGGGCCGAATCTGAGACAAAGCAGTATTATTGGTGTTTTTTAGTACTTTAGAGTTTGAGGTAGTATAGCTAAGCTTTTCTTTAAGTGTTTTTCAGTATCTGTCTCTCTTGTATAGCTGGTTCAAATGAGTGGTGCCCAAGTTAATATTCTCATAACCTATTGGTCTTGGTGCCCTAGCCAGTAATATGTCCTCTTTGTTATTACCTTTTTTCTTGGCTTACATATCATAAAGAAAACTGAGGTAAAGCAACAGGTGCATATAAAGCAGGATAGCCGAAGCCCCACATTTCTATATTTAAAGTACTATTCTATTAAGGCAGCCCGATATACTAAGCTCCCGCTATGCGCGGGGGGGAAGGGCCAGACCACAAGGGTCTAGGTCTATTGTACGCAACCTTACCCTGCATTTCTGCAAGAGGCTATTTCCACGGCTCGAACCCGTGACTTCCTGGTCACATGGCAACAACTTTACCAGTTACGTCAACTCACCCCTTCTTAAAGTACTATTCTATTGATTAGTAAAATTAATTTTGTGCTGCCCCTTTGTCACTCATTCAACTTGTCACTGGTTTTCTCCGAGTAGCAAAACACATCATAGTTAACCAGAAGTAAAATCAAAATAAAGAGGAAGCCAAACCAAAAGGCAGCAGAGCAAACCTCAAATGATAAACAAGAATTAGGAAGATAGTGCCAAATATTATATACAAACTCAGTTCCTTTACATTACTGTGAGAAGCTGTGGAAGCCTAACATTCTATCCAGTGTGTTGACATCTTCTAGTCTACACCAAAACGCCAAAAAAGAGATACATCTATGTTTCAGAGTATGAGTCTAAACCAGCAACTGGATTAACTAATCCATGGGTATTTGTGTCCATCCATCCCCCAACCCCCCCCCC
>MU740384.1:91129-103548 GCA_026770625.1 Nicotiana glauca
TTCACCAATTCAGAACCCTCGTCGACCATATCCACTTTAGCCGTTAGTGGCTATTCATCCATTAATCCCAGCCAGTGAAAACCCCCTTTACCTCTATCACCCCCAACTTCTCTCCTAAACCCCCTTCTATCTTCCCCCTCATCCTCCCCAGCATTCTCTGGGCGAAATTCTGGAAACATCCGCAAACGAAACTCCATATCCCCATCATTCACCACCACTGGAACAGGAAACCTTCTCCCTAACTTACTATAATTCTGACTCCCATCAAGTCATACAAGCTACAGATTAGATCAACAAAACCTCCACAAAGATCTCCAATCTATTTGAAAAGATTAAAGCACCACAAGAGTGCCGGTAGCCCTACCAAGTTTGCCACTGCAGTGTCGCCAGAAAAGAGTGGATCGACACATCCTGCAAGTTCTACCCAGTTTACCAGAAAGTTCTTCCCCAATCACCTCCTTCCTCCTTGAAGAACTTTTATAGCCTGCTCCTCGTTCGCAAATCGAAACTGAATTGTGTGTCCACCAGTTGGCAGATTTTTCTTACCATCTTCTACACCCCATTCCTCAATATCCCAGTTTCTTACTGCCTCCGGAGAATCTACCCATTTCGAAAAATTACCAAGCAAGTATAGTTTCAAAAAGTTCTTTTCTTCTCAGAGCATGTTCATCTGACAAAAGAAAACCTCGTTTCTTTGCCTGTATTAAGCTTCCGGCGGCTTCCACCTAGCTCTAAGGATAGCCAGAAACAGCCTCCCTGTAGGACAAATTATCTAGCTTCCTTGATTCTAGAGAGAAGTAGGAGCTTCTCCCTCTAGACATATTTCTCTTTGTTAACAGGTAATTATTATTCACGTTCTCGATAAACATTTTTACCCATGTTAAAGCAAAACAAGTAGATTGGACAGAGATAAGCCTATGAGGCAAGGGTGAGCCTGTCGCAACAGCATTCAGTCAACTAATCATCTACTAACAAGCTAGGGGGAACTAGTCAAAAACGATTTTACAACCGAGGAGGTGATGTGGATCTTCCATTTTGACACGAGTAGTTTCTCAAACTAATCAATTGGAGACAATACCTGGAAGAACTTTGCAACAAGCGTTTTAATAAAACTCTAAAAGTGGTAGAGAAATATTCAGACACTACCTAGTCCACAAAAGTATACTTTAACTAAAAAAATGCACAAGCTGCCTACAGCTCTCATTTCTTAGAATATTACCTAATGAAAATTAAAAACCCCGGAAAGATTTTCAGAGTCCTTTAGATTCAGGTGCAACGATTAAGAGCAAAAAACACAGAGGTTCAAAGATCTTCCTAGTAAAACTTTTTCGAAGTACTAGTCATGTTGTATATCTCAGTAGATTTACCAGCTAATTTAAAATGCTCCATTCTATACTTCTACATGCTACTCATTTCTATAGCCATTCTAATTATTAGGTTCACAATAAGCTAGTCAAACTTACTTTTCAATCTCCTCGAATTTTAGGTATTCCAATGCCAGCTGCAAGTGCCGAATCCGCGTAACTCTCAAGTCCCATCCTGCAAAATTTGCGAAAGGACATCACACTTCCTGCATATCAACTTTTTCTTCGGCTCCGGGAAAATAAAAAGGTTCTTAGCCAAAATCAGCTGGTTTTTTTGGGGCATGAGTTAGTCTGTGCAGTACTTATGCACAAATATATTCTCTGGTAATTAAAGAACTTGATTCGACAACAAACACTAGCACCATAAAGTGCAGATGAAAGAGCTAGACCTGATGTATGCTATCCAATGATTATTGCAATACAATAGTCGCACTCCATAAAATATTCTAGTAGTTTCAACTTGGAAAAGAATAAGAAAACTGGAATGAAAACCTTGACACAAAGCATTACTGCCTTGAAGTAGAGACAAGTAATCTAAACATTTCACTATCATTTGCTTTCTTTTGCTTTATCTCCTTCCATTTTCATTCTCATGAGTTCGAATAATGAAATGTTTCCACAGGTGAAGCACCAGAAGGAATTTTGAAAATTAAATCTTTTCTTTCAATATCTTAGATTTTTTAGTCAAAGAGAAGCCACACAAATTAGTGCAATAAGCCTGCTCTCTCTAATGCAGCTACTGCACCCTGAATTCTTCAGGCAGGTTTAGAGAGGCTCTCCCAAGATTATCAACTTCTAAAATTCAATAAAACTATGCAACATTGATTTCAGAGAAAAAGTCATTACATTTCAGTGCTAGAAAACTATTTTCACCAGGGGAATGATTATGGAAAGCCAAAGTTCAATAACTGAGGAAACCCTATAACTGAAGGCTCTGAAAAAAGGCGGGGGGAAAACAGAGTACAATCAGCGAGAAAGAACAGACAAAGTACTCTAGCAAGCCTAAATAACATAGATCCAGTGTTATCAAAGGCAAGAAGGACAGACAAGCGCCAAGGTAGGTTGAGCTTTAAGCACAAAACTCAACTAAAGCGCGGACTCTAATGGAAAATAAGAAAAAAAGAGCAAACAAAGAGGCGATTAACAATATACATGTAAGGCAACAAAAATTAACTATAATCACAAACAACAATTACATAGAGATGAAAATTGGAAAAGCGACAGTTAAATGAAATATATGAAGTAAAAATTCACTCAAGTTGAGAAGGCATTTGTTTTTTCTATTCAGATGCGAAAAGACAGTTTTAAGCTTTTAATTAGGTTTAGTTATCAAAAAACAGCAGTGTGATCCCACAACTGGGGTCTTGGGAGGGGCGGGTGTACGCAAACCTTACCCCTACCTTTGTGGAGTAGAGAGGTTGTTTTAGCTGACCCTCGGCTCAAGAAAAGCGTTTTTCGAAACAGGTTTGACAAATACAAGGGTAAAAAAGCTATGATGAAAATACAGTAGAACAGAAAAGTAATGACAGTAAAAATAATAAAGCTAACTAAAGTAAAAGAAACAGCAGTAGTTATAAAATTGATGAGTAAGATAACTGAACCAAAGTAATTAGAATTTAGTTATGACTTCTCTAACACAATTTTAATTTCCTATGCCTAGTACTAATCACCCAGTTTTCTTAACAGCTAAGCAATATAAATGAACTGTCTTTCTTGTTTAGTGTTGCTCTTTTCATGATGGAGCTCAAGAGAGATGTTGCACATGCCTTAGTTCTTTGATGCCTGTGTTTTAGCGTTGTTTAAGCAAAAGACAAACGCCAGTCCACGCAGCACCAAACTTCAGGGTTTAAGTACAACTCAAGTGAGCCTTTAACAACACTGCTTAGATCATACTAACACAATCTCATATTTGCAATAACTCAACTGCCAACTCCCAAAGGACGTTTCAGAAAGAGTACAACTGACAGAAAGCTAGACTACAAGAGCAATTTTAGACAAGAAACTTCTGTCAAAAAGTCAACAAGCCTGAAAAAGTCCAATCACTAAAAGGAAAAATATAACAAGAGAAATAATTTTAATTATTTCTCCTAGAGCAACTTTAAAGCCCATCACTAAAAGGAATAATCTAAATTCTAACAAGGGTAAGATCATTTTAATTATTTCTCTTAGAGCAATTTTAAACAAGAAACTTCTGTCAGAAAGTCACAAAGCACAAAACCCAGTGCCTGAAAGAAAAATGCGAACAAGAGCAAGATAATCTTCATATATTAACAACAAAAGCATGTGCAAAAACTGTAAAAATCAAGCAGCAGTGCAGCACAAAGTAACAAAGTAGGACACAGACAATTAGGCCAAACAAACTCTAACAGAACATATATATAATTTAATCTGGAATCATTTAACTTTGGGGAGAAAAATGTGAAGGCTAGTAAAAGGGTGTATTTTCAGCTTCAACAAATTACCATTTTCGAAGCATAATTGATCTGCTACTTCAGGCCCATCATACAATAGAGCTTTATCCAAGACCTCCACTTTCCACGGAGAAAAAGGTCTTTTTGTGCTTTCAAATTCATGAACCTTATGCACCCCATACTTTGACCCAGCACTATAACAAGATTGTTGGTACCCAATTGCTTCGACAGGATAGAAATTCGAAGGAAATGAAAGACGAGGCAAAACTACAGCAATCCCGTCCTTTGTGACCAAATACAAAGAACCATGAAAATTACAACCTATAGCTTCGTCAACTATAGTATCCCAACCTTGAATGTTATAGCAGCTGTCATCATTTACAGTCAAGTTTACATGTAAACTGGAATGAAAAAGTTGACCCTTGACATTTCCCTCAGAATATTTTTTCTTCAATAGCCGAGTGAGCCCAAAAGGAGAAAAACAAACAACAGCATCTTCTTTGGATCCATCTATACCAACGAAAACTTTTCTGCTATGGAATGAATGCGATCTACTACCAAAAATCCTATTCTTATTTACATCGGTAGCATCAGATAGGCTACTCCCAAATGAGTCATACTTCCTTTCCCCATGTGTATTAGCAGTAAAAGAAGACTCTCTAATATTGGATGAGTTAATTTGTTCCTTCCCACCGAAAAAATCAGTAAAGACCCTTTGATAGCCAATTTCAGCAGAACCTACCTCCCAAGCAGCCAACATTTCATTACCCAACTGTTGATACTGAGGTTGTAATTTCTCAAGTGAACAGTACTTCTTTGGGATATAGTCATCCGCATTTATTACATATGTTAAACCATATTCATCGATCACACAAAAAGTCAAGGAATGGGAACAAACAAAAAGCCTTTTGAACCTTCTTCTACCAACATAATTTCCCTCCTGATTGATGAACTGACCACATTTCTTCTCTTCAATACGACTTTCTCTAATCTTCAGAGATGAATTCTTTTGTTCTTCAGATACTAAGGAAGGAGAAACTCCACACACATTTAACAGATCTATACATGCTATATGTTCACCAGTTAATGCAATGTAAAAGGAGACTAAGCCAGTAACATTAAGACAAATAAGAAAAGCATGAGAAAACCTAAACTCTGGCCACTCAATTGCTGACCTGCCCTCAGGGCATTTGCCCACTGTCACAGAGCAAACCCACTGCATTCCCCAATCAATTAACTTGGCCACTGCAACTAAAACTTTACAGCCTGTTCCATCATCTATATTTGTTGTGTTAGTTTGAACATCTTTATTTGTATTTAAGGCAAACCCAATCAAGCATTGTGCATCATTAGAGAACACACTGAAACATTTGTAAGAAATGCTAATCTGATCAACTAGAGCATCAGGGGACATCTGTGTGGAATCTGTACATATACTTTCTGTAGGATCCCCGGCTGAGATATTACCATTCTGTTTGTCATGTGATATAGGACAGCCATCAAACAGAAATTCCAAAAGCTGGGGACAGCTGAGAAAATTACTAAATGAGACAACTGAAGCAGATGAAGGAACTGATGATTTATCTGGGAACTTTGTATACACTTTTCCATCAGAATTCATTGTTTTAACTTCAGTCAAAAAAGTACGCAGCCATCTTTTTACTCCAGCACTCTCAGATGACACCTCCTTTTTACCCTCCAAAGAACAGCTATTAGCTCTTTCCCCAGTTGGACTAGACCCACTCATGTCACTGACCTCCAGGGACTCATTGCACTGGACGGTAGGGTCATACAAAGCTCCCGCTGGTTGAGCTGAGGATGTTGACGGCCCCCACTCCACCCATAGCCCTTGACCTACATCATCTTGTTCCATGGGTATTATTGACTCACTCATCATATAAGATTGACAAAAAGCATGGACAGTTACCCCCTCATGGCCTAACACGAAAAGCAGTTCTTTGAAAGGAACACTGTCATGCTGACTACATAAATCTTCGCATATACCCCAAGCCACAGTTTTTACATCAGAAATAGAAGGGAAAGAGTTAGATCTTTCAAAATCCACAGTCGTTGTATTTATGTTGCACAGCTTTGTCTCAATTGACTGAGAAGTGCTCTCACAGTCATTCCCTAACTCTGTTTTACCGAGTACCATGCACTCCACTGAGCAGGAAGACAAAGTATCCGCATTCTGAAAACTCTTAGAGATTTGTGGATCATAAATACTTTTACCTGCAGCAAACAGGAACCTTTTAGAGATAAATATAAAATACTTTATTGCTGAACTGACAGGTGAATTAAAAATATTCACCTTTACCCAATGGAAGCAGTAAAGCTTCACAGTGATATGAAAGCAAAGCTAATAACTCCCGTCTTGGAGAAATAAAACCTTCACAGAAGTCTGACAGGTTGACTTGGACTTGCGAGGACCCCCATTTCTGCAGCTGCAATATTGCAGGATCTTCGCCACCATAGGCAAAATCCATGCCAGTCCTAAGGGATAACAAAAAATTAAGCAAAGGCCAAAAAGAAACGATAGCCATTGAAGTATTGGGACTTGGAAGCAACAAATTCATGAAAGAACACGATAATATGTTCAAAAGTGCCCATGAAAATTTGTTAGATGCCAAAGATTCTGTAATGATTCCGTTTTGGGTGTACTACCCTCAGCATTTTCTTTATATTGACATAGATCAATAACACGTATAACATTACATATCAAAAAAATTGCCCATAAAAGTTAGAACTAATTAGATGATAGCAGATGCCATATGCTTTACCAGTTAGTGCAGACAAGGTCCTAATGGGAATTCAATTTGAAAGGTAATAGTACCAAATATCACAGTGCAAGTCCAGCGGCTTCATTTAACGACTGCAAAGCACAAAAGACCCACAATGAACCTTCCTACTTTCTCTTCTATCCTTTATGGACACAACAAAATGGCTATAACTGAAAATAAACTTAATAAAGCCCCATCTTTTCCTAATCTAATGCTGACTTATTTTATGACATGAAAATGTGGAATGAGATCTAAGAGTACAATGATAAAATAAAAAAAAGCACGGAGAAATTTTCACGACTACCCAACACAAACTCATGCATAGCGATTAAGGAGCACAAAGCATAATGAACATCGTGCCCCCACATTCTCATCTAGCCTTCTGCGACAAATCAACATGGCAATAATTGCAAATAACTTCAAGCCTAATCCAAGACACTACTTTTTCATAACCTTGAGGCAGACTTGTTTCTGCACATGTTCATGGGTAAAAAGTGATGATTTAGAAGCAGCATCGAGAACTGACAGGTCTCTCTATTCGAATGAATGCAATAATGAATCCGGCATTATCAAAGAATCAATCTTGAACTCTTGAAGAAAATGTGGAGAACAATTATAGCATGTATTTTTGGACAATTTGAATTTTGAAAAGAGAGGAAACAGAGATTTTCTGAGGGGAAAGCATCACTGATGCATGCCTTAACATAGAAGCTTATATAAAGTAATAACATTCTGATGTACAATGTCTAATATTTATGATGTGGGGAAAATGATAAGAGTTCATCAGTAGCTTATAGGCAATGAAGCATTGTAATCTTGGAATCAGTTGCTTTTCTTAATGCCTAGCACTATCTTAGTGCTTGGCAAGTTATAGCAGTGTTTTGGATAGCGCGCGGCGACAAATAGCGACGAGGGCCCGCTTCAATGAGGCGAGAGGCGCGCAGCGAAGCGCTCGCCTTTTTGATGTGAGGCGACAATTTATACAAAAAAATAAATATTATAATATATTAATAAATATATCAATTTAAAAATTAAAAACTCAATAGATAGTCATAGACTCATAGTAGATTCATAAATTAAAGACTAATAGTCTAAACTCTAAAACAAGCAAACAAAACAGAGCAAACAAAAAAGGCTACTGCCTCTGAAAAAACAACAATAAAGAAGAAAAAAAAACAAAGCAAAAAAATAAAAGGTTGCTGCCTCTGGAAACATCAAAATAAGAACAAAACTGAAGAAATTGCCTCTGGAAAAACAGCAAATAAAGAAGAAGACAAACAAAGCAAAAAAAAAATTAAGAGAAAAAGAAAGAACTCAGTTTTGGCTCGAAAAATACAGCACAAAAACAGACCCTATTGGCTCTGTTTCTTTTCGAAAAACAGAGGAAAAAAATAGAAAGGATGGGTCTGTTTCTTTTCGAAAAACAGAGGGAAAAAAATAGAAAGGAGAAAGGACTTGATTCTCTGCAATAAAGGTAATGCCAGCATGTGCAACATGTGCCTTTGCCTAAAAAGAATCTCACTTTACAATTAAATATTAATTAAAAACTCTAAATTTCAGCTTTGTCTCTTCTTCATCCGTTCACCATTACTGTAGCTTCGTCTTCTTCGTCTTAACTCTCACCATTTTTTTTTAAAATAGCGACGCTACAGTCGCTACTCGCGACTCTGTGGCCTCACGCAACACACCCAGAAGCGAGCGCTATTTGGAATCGCAACAAATGCTCTGAAGCGACACACCCTCGCCTTGCCTCACGCTATTAGCGTTGAGGCAAGCGCTATTTATAACACTGAGTTATAGTAGTGAAATCTTTTGCTTACTGATCGAAAAAGAGGAAATCAACAAATACCAAAGCAATTTGAACCATCACCAAACACGAAAAGAAAACTTCCAGGTATGATAAGGTATGATAGACTGATAAATAAATGATTGCCATAGATGGCCTGCAGATATACAAACAAATTCATTACCATTGGGATTGGCAACAAAGGCAAGTTTCACCTAAACAGGTTTATTGCAACAGATACTCATTCATCAATCCAGCTGGACTGAGTCGGGTTCACCATATAGAAGGCTCTCAGAGGGATTGCCAGGTAGAGTTTGATTCAAACCCCAAGAACCCGATGCCCAATACTTGAATGTGAAATGTCATATTAATTGTGTTAAAGTATTTCAATTCTGCAACATATTTTTAGAGATATCTGGAGTTTCCGTATACATATTTAGTCTTCTTTTATTTTTTTATTTCTTTCCTGATTTCCTTGTTTATGATATTCTACAGTCAAGACGCTTATGGAACTAATATCATATGTCCATCAACCAGTAAATGGAGACAAAATATTTCATATCTGTTAAGAGACTGTTACTTTGAAGTTGGAGTAAATAATGCAACATTGAACACTGTCAGTAAAACATTCATTATATGTTTCATGTTTCCAAATATTGCTCTTATTGTTGCAGAGGTACTTGAATGGTTCATAAGTTTGTTTAATATCCAAGCAACAACCTTCTTTTCTGTAAATTTATTGGACAATGATTAAGTTCTTTCCTTACACCGGTATGTAGGTGTGAAACTATGGAGAGTGAAGATGTTAAACGCGGACGGGGTAGAGAAGGAAGTTGTCTCGGAGGACATAAAATTTCTAGCCAAAGATAGGGCACAATAGAAGAAAAAGATTTAAATGGGCGATACCTAATAGTTACAAAGCAATTCTATGTAGGTCTTATGCTTTCTAGAGATTCATACATTTAGAAAATATAGAAAACTTACTTTTCAACTGTATTTTATTTTTTTTTTTTGGATAAAAATACTTTTCATCTGTATTTACATAATATTGGTATGAGATGAGCTTAAATAGAGTAACATGGACAGTGAGGATTCATACAGCTGATCCCAACTTGTTTGGGATTGAGTCGTAGTTATTGTTGTTGTTGTTTATTAATATCTTTCCTATTCGTTTTCAATTTTTACATTATTTTCAATTGGAATTTGACACTTTTTGCCAACCCTTTGGGCCAACACCAGCCTCCGAAACTTGGAGATGATGGGCCCGTCCCTCTACCTTTCTCCTTAAATACTAGAGTTAGTGGCTCGAATTTGTGACCTAAAACACAAGTCCCACAACCTTCTCCAATTGAGCTAACCCTTGGGGGCCTAGATTTTGATACCTAGTGAAAGATTGTTTTAGGAAAAATGGACTTGAGATGACTAACAATCAATCTCAAAGGATAGCATGTATGTCTATAGTGGTTTTATAATTGGATCTAGGGAAATAAGCTAAAGCCACTTTGAAGCTTCGGTAAGCTTTTTAACACATATGACATAAGCCTTTGGGAAACTTCAGCAGTATGTTCACTACGAATCGATTATATTAATCAGAGAAATCAATTCTAATGTAACCCCGCCAAAACCTCAAGGCGTCAATTATAACATTAAATCTTAAACAATTAAGTGTACTCGCGCTTCTTATTCTTCTATTTTCAATAAGTCCAGTTTACCATTGCATATTTTCCTTGCTCTTTCTAATTTCCGATGAAATCACCTCATTGACTATCTAATTATAGTTATATGCAACAAGCTTCCAAGTCCTAATCTCATCGACCCTAACCTCACATCAACTAACCACTATTATTGAATTCAAAAGCAACAACTCAATATCAGATTCTTCATGACACCTTAATCACAGAATAGTTTGGATCGGCTATATTTATCCTCTACATCCATTCTGCTGCATTTCACCACCTTCATTCCACTACTCAATAATTTATCCAAGGAGATTCTCTAAAAAAGGGGCTTCACAACACCCAAGGGTGTCCTAGTGGTCATGTAGTGGGAAGAGAACCTTGAAGTCTCAAGTTCAAAATTCATCTTCACATCTTCCTAAGCCTTGAGGCAAAAGTTATACGATACCTGTGCTGGTGGGAGGAGTAGGTATCGAGTGAAAGAGTCGAGGTACACACAAACTGGCCCAAACACCACCATCATCAAAACAAAACATAAAAACAAGGGCATCACTAAATCTCAAAACTATCCCTACTCTCACATACAATCCCTAACTAAACTAAAAGAGCTCCAGTCAAACAAATATACTCAGTCTGCTCCAAAATTTGTAATCCTCCATCCTAAACCATCATTATAGTAAGTTCTCAACTCATTGACCCCAACCCCACATCATATCGACAGTGTTATTGAGATTCTAATGCCAGCAAATTTGTTTCAAACTCTTCAAAAATGAATCAAATACAGTCAGCTGCAACCCAAAAATTTTAATAACCAAATTAAAAACTAAGATAGACCCAGATACTAGATTCCGAAAGGGTGTCTGATTTACCAAAATTCTAGGAAAATAAATAAAAATGCAAAAATTCAACGAATAAAGCTTTAGCATTTTTTGTCAAACTTTCAACTCATAACTTGAGAAAATAAGTAGTAGTAGAAAAGGCTAAAACCTGAAAAGATAAAAAGTCTAATCGATCGGTTCTTCGCAGCAGTTGGGTTGTTTGAAGGCTCTGCTTCTCATAGTCTTCGCTGTCACCTCTCTCTTTCTCTGCCTGACAATTCGAACCAAGGAAATGGTGGCTTTTGCACGATCTCACAATATATTTTATGTAATTTACTGTAGTAATGATTTTTCTTTCCTTTTTCTTTTTTTCTTTTAAGAAAAACCATTAGTTTGATATTATTTCATAATGAGAAATTAACTTAAAATTGTCACTCATCCAAATATATATGTATAATTAATTTTGATTGAGCGATTATATATTGAGACGACGTAAAATAATTATTTATATAATAAAATTGAATAAAATAAATTTAATATTATTTAAAAAACTAACGTAATATGGCAAGTTAAGTACTAATAATATTAAAAAGTTACAATTTATTGATATATAGTATAAT
Organism: Nicotiana glauca; assembly: GCA_026770625.1. Taxonomy (NCBI): domain Eukaryota; kingdom Viridiplantae; phylum Streptophyta; class Magnoliopsida; order Solanales; family Solanaceae; genus Nicotiana; species Nicotiana glauca. The sequence goes on from MU740384.1 coordinate 102,585, forward strand.
TTAAGTTTATCAGAAAGTATAGAAAGTGTCCATCTTTGGTTTCTTAACCTTTTGTCTTTTAGCGTGATGTTGAAATTTGAGAAATTTCTCTCACCAAAAAAGATAAAGGAAACTTGAGAAATTTCTTTTTCTTTTTAAAATTTAAGTTAAAATGGATAGGAAAACAGTAATATTTTATTTTACTTCTTATCTATATCTATATCTATATCTATATATTATTAAAAGGAGAGGAAAAAGGTCACTCTTTAAGCCAAGTGGCAACCTAAACAAATGTCACATGGCATAATTAGTTATTTAGTTTATAATTAGTTATTGGTTGTTATTTTTGAATTTAAATATATATAAAAATAAAAATAATAAAATAAAATAATATATATATATATATATATTGGTTACTTTATTTGAATTAATAAATATAGATATCTCATAATTAAATATAAAAAAATGAAAAATAAATATATAAAAAAATAACTAATCATTCAAAATTGGGTGGGAGTAGTTTCAAGTTGTAGATTTTAAATTATTTTAAATCTATATATTATTAACGGAAAAGGCCCCAAATACCCCCCTATACTTTGCGAAAAGGGCCAAATATACCCCTCGTTAAAAGTTTGGCCCATATCCAACCTTGCCGTTACATTATTGGCCCGGATACCCCCTGAACTTTAAACGGCACCAAATACCCCCCTAGACTTTACGATAAGATCTATATATAACCCTCGTTTTTTTAAAAAAATATTTTTTTTTTTCAAAAATATATTTGTAAAAACTGAAAATATTTTGTTGAAAATAATTTCTTAAGTTCTTAAAAAACGAAAATATTTTGTTAAAAAATATATTTTTTCTGTTTTTACGACAAAAAAAATAGTTTTTACAAATTTGTTTTTCCAGTTTTTCTGGTTTTAAAATAAAAACTTTAAAAAAACTGAAAAATGAACAAAAAAAATATTTTTCAAAAGCAAAA
>MU740384.1:104963-115333 GCA_026770625.1 Nicotiana glauca
TAATTAGTTATTGGTTGTTATTTTTTAATTTAAATATATATAAAAATAAAAATAATAAAAGAAAATAATCAGAGGCGCTTTCATGGTAAATAAGTAATAGATGTGAAGGATCTAACATAGACATGACATATTGGACATAGATCTAGGAGAAAATAGTACGAAAAGTACTAGACTAGAAGAGGTAGATATACCTCTTAATCTTGATTTATTAAACAAATGGGCAATCCCTAAAGTGTCCATTAAAACCATTTATGATTATGGTTTGTTTGATAAACTATCTTCTAAACACTTGATTAAAACTACTGAGCAATCTTTAGCTTTAAATTCGTCAGAACAGATGATTCATTTACTTAATAAACGAGATATTCTTCATTATAAAAATTTGTATAATTATTTGCATATTGGCATGGTTCAAATTGCATTTAAACCCATAACCCTTAAAGGGTTAACAGAGACATTTTTAGCAGCTCTTCAAGATGCTAGAAATCTGAATTTCAGACAGTCTCTTATGGGTTCAATTGAATCTTCCGTCGCCTATGGCCTAATATATTTCAATACTCGACCCAATTTGTAATTATCTCTTTCCGATGTCAACATTCTTGACGCTTTGACATTAAATGTCAAGACCCACGGTTATAATTATGCACCTGGTTCTGAACTTATATGTTTATCTTATAGAATTTATTTTATGTCTACTTTAAATCCGCGATGTAAATTTTACGATACATCGAATCAAACAATTCTGGTAGAAACTAATTTTGCCAGATCAAAGGTCACCACTCGGAGTCCTATTAAGTGGAAGGAAATTAATTTTCCAACCACTTGGACCTTAAATTCGATCATATCTCCTGAACAAATTACTAATGTTGTTTCGAGTAATGAGTACTCTCATATTACTTAGAATCCTGATGGAAGGATTTGCATCCAGTTTGATAATGAAACCCTTGTTAATGACAGAGGATCAACTTCAGTTCGTTTTCCTGCTATTCAACATATTTCCCCTATAGAAAAGATGGTCTATGGACCAGCTCGAAAGTGTGCAGCATCCCTGCATACTATCTCCAGTAGAAATACTGACAACTATATTGAAAGGGTTAAAATTAACCCTCAAACAAATATTGTTCAGGATAGTAAAAATATCCCTGATAAGGATGTTCCTTCTGCATCTGAAATGGATTTTGACCCCAATGACGTTTAATGATTCCACACCAAATTGATTTTAGCCCGGGATCTCCGACACGTAGATTTATTCAAAAGAATTTTTTCTATGACAACTGGAACCAGTTTAAAACTTGGTTTTTTGAAACTTATAGTAAAGAGGATTTAAATTGTATTTTGCAAGAATTCTACGAAACGTGCGCTTTACATAATCAAATTATGTATTTTGTTCCATGGTTTATAACCACTTATTTACCGCTTTACATTAAAGTGTTAACGCGTTCTTATCAAGAAAGCAATGGTAAAATTACCACTACTTTATATCCTCCTCAAGCCCCGTTTGTCTTACCTAATAATACAGGTATCACTTTTACGGCTTTTCAAAAGGCCAGTATAGACGAGATTAATAATCTCTTCTCTCAAAAAAATTACTTAAGCTTATATGTTAAAGTTTTAGGAGAACATATCAGTTCTCTCGACAAAAAACTTGATGAGCTTACTATTTTTATAAAGGAAACGAGTAAGAAAACTACTATTGAGGTTACACCAACTTCGAGTGTTGCTTCAACTTCAAGTAGTCAAACGGTTCCTACTCATATTCAAAGACCCCTTGAGATTCAGGATTTTAAATTTTCTACTTTTAAAAATCTAGAAGATCTCCTCAATGAGAAATTTGCTCATCTCAGTGCTAAACCTATCGATCTTTCAAACGATTTTGCTGAAAGAATCGAGTCTACTACAGACTATAAAAGTGAGATCTGGTCCGAGTTTAATAAACTCAAGGGATCCAGAGGTTTGATAAAATCAAATAGTAGGTATAGTGACAAACCGAGAATGGCAAATTATTACTATTCTCGACCTATTCCTCAAGATGTCTTAATTGAGGAACGTGATTGGAATCAGACTAATACGTCATACATTTGTTCCCATATTTACGAATGGAATTTCGATGGTTTAACCGATAGACCATTAACCATCCTTGTCCATAGAATACTAATGTATTCAACTATATGTAAAAGTGTTGATAATACAGATAAGAATATTGCAAAAATGATAGTCGCTGGTTTTATCGGCCAACTTCGAGGCTGGTGGGATAATAACCTCGCCCCTTCTCAAAGAGCTTCAATCATGGAAGACACAACAAAAGAAGCAGGTTTTGACAACCTTGGATCTCATCTTGCTGCAAATAGAGAAGATGCAGTCTATACCCTTATATTAAATATTTTAGAACATTTCATTGGTAGATTTACCAACCAAAATGAAACTGCTTGTATCCTTCTAAACGGATTGAGATATAAAACTCTCAGCGAGTTTAGATGGTATAAGGATACATTTTTAATTCGGGTTATGGCACTACCCGAAAATGCAAATGCATTTTGGAAGGCAAAATTTATAGATGGACTTCCATCTATTTTTGCTGAAAGGGTTAGAAATACCCTAAGAAGAAATAATACTGCTATTTCCTATGAAACTTTTACCTATGGAATCCTGGTAGGAGTATGCACTCAAGAAGGGTTAAAGCTGTGTAACGAGCTACGCCTAGCTCAACAGCTTAAAAATACTAGGCGACAAGAGAAATCTCAATTAGGAGACTTCTGTACCCAATTCGGGATGCTTGGTATCTCAACTAAAAAGAGTTATACTAGATTATCGGAAGCGAAGATATAGAGATAGATCAAAAGAAGATCGTGATACGAGGAAGGCACATTGTAAATCTACTAGATTTGCGAAGAACAGATCTAAACGAGATCTTGCCAACAATAAGTGTTACAAATGTGTAAAGTTTGGCCACATAGTTCCAAATTGTAAGCTTAAAAAATTGAAGACTTTAGAGCTAGATGATGAATCTTATAACAAGATTTATGGTCTCTTGTACACTTCGGGATCCGAATCTGATTATATTTCAGAATCCGAATATGAGTCGGAAGCTGACTCAATTGATTTATCTGCTAATGACAACCGTGATAGACCTTCCTGTACAACCTGTAATAATAATGCTTGTACTTGTGAAAATGATGAATTTTATAAATTACAAGTTGTGTTTCATGATTTGAATATGAAAACCATTTCTTCTGATAATGTCATTGAACTTTTAAAGGAGGTCACTGATAATGAATTTCGCCAAAAAATTATTGAATTTACTTCAAGCTCTAGTAATACTTCTGAGTCTTCAGAAGTTTTTGTAAAAGAAAAAATTGATTATACTCCCCCTTATACCTTTGATGAAATCAATAGACGTCGCGAGAATAGAGTCAATTCGACTCGAGAAGCCTCGTTTGACGATTTAAAGGAAGAAATAGAAAATTTGAAAAGAGATATTAAATCTCTTAAACAAAATCAGATGATTTGTGATCATAGAATCACCCAATTAGAGAATTATAATTCTCTAACCCAGTCACCTACTGATAAAGATAAAGGTATTATTCAAGATGGTGAAAAACCTCTTGAATTCTCTTCTATAGACTTCAATCCTGCTAATGATATATTTTTAGGAATGATGCAAATTGTTACTGCTCACGAATGGTATATTAAATGCATCATCCTCATTAATAATGATTTAACAATTACCGGAGTTGCTATGATTGATAGTGGTGCCGATGTAAGTTGCATCCAGGATGGATTAGTTCCCGCCAAGTATTTTCAAAAAACTACGCACATTGTTAAATCTGCTTCTGGACATGCTTTAGATATAAAGTATAAACTCCCCAATGCGTATATTTGCCAAAACAAAGTTTGCATTCCTCACTTCTTTTTTCTTGTTAAAAATCAATTATATCCTCCTATTATACTACGAACTCCTTTTATAAATATTGTTTATCCTTTTACCAATATTGATGCAAAAGGATTTAACGCAACTTATAATAATAGAAATATTTATTACTCTTTTGTTACTAATCCTGTAACTCGTGATATAAATGATTTAATTGATATGAAACAAAAGCATATTGATTTCTTACAACTAGAATTGTTTAGCACAAACATTTTTGATACTATGAAATCAGCTAAAATAAAAGAAAAAGTTAAATTGATTTCTGAACAAATGGCTATTGATATTTGTGCCGATCACCCTAGTGCCTTTGGGAATCAAAAAAGCACATTGTTACTCTTCCATACGAAGATACATTTTTCGAGGATAATATTCCTACTAAATCCCGATCTTGCCAGATGAATACTAAATTGGTCGATTTATGTAAAAATGAGATTGATAGTCTCTTACATAAAGGTTTGATAAAGCCCTCAAAATCTCCTTGGTCTTGTTCGGCCTTTTATGTTAATAACGCTGCAGAAAAGGAACGTGGTGTTCCTCGATTGGTTATTAACTACAAGCCTTTTAATAAGAGTTTGAAGTGGATTAGATATCCGATCCCCAATAAAAGGGATCTTCTTTCTAAATTATATGATGCCAATATCTTTTCAAAATTCGATTTAAAATTTGGATATTGGCAAATTCAAATGTTTAAAGAGCATACTTATAGAATTGCTTTTAATGTACCATTCAGCCAGTACGAATGGAATGTTATGCCTTTTGGTTTAAAAAATGCCCCTTCTGAATTTCAGAAAATAATGAATGATATTTTTAATCCTTATTTGGATTTTATCATTGTTTATATTGATGATATTTTAGTATTTTCAAAAACCTTTGAGACACATATCAAACACCTTGATATTTTCAAGAAAATAGTTATACAAAATGGCTTGGTAATTTCTAAACCAAAAATGAGTTTATTCCAGACTGAAGTCCGTTTTCTCGGACATAATATTTGCCAGGAAAAAATCACCCCCATACAAAGGGCAATTGAATTTGCTTCTAAATTCCCTGATATCATTATTGATAGAACCCAATTGCAAAGGTTCTTGGGAAGTCTTAACTATATTTCTCCTTTTTATAAGGATTTGTCGCGTGATTTAGCCCCATTATACGATAGGCTAAAAAAGAACTACAAACAGCCCTGGACTGACTTACATACGAAAGTAGTTCAAAACATTAAACAAAGGGTAAAAGCTTTACCCTGCTTAGCCCTTGCCAATCCTATTTGGAAAAAGATAATTGAAACTGATGCGTCTAATAATGGCTACGGTGGGATTCTGAAACAGATAAATCCCACTAACAAAAGTGAATATCTGATAAGATATCACTCTGAAAAATGGAACGAAACCCAGAAAAAATATGCTACTGTGGCTCACGAAATGTTGACGATTGTTAAATGTGTTTTAAAATTCCAGGACGATTTATATAATCAAAAGTTTTTAATAAAAATTGATGCTCAATCTATTAAATATATGTTTAATAAAGATTTTAAGCATGATTCTTCCAAACTCATATTTTCCAGGTGGCAAGCACAACTTGCCCCATTTGACTTTGATATTATTTATAAAGAGTGAATTGATAATTCTCTTCCTAACTTTTTATCTCGCGAATATTTAGATTAATGAATTACTACACTGCTTTCTTTGACGACGACACTTTAATTACTATATTAAAGTTTATTCCATTAGAAAAGGACCTTAAAGGTCTCATTATTGATAAAATAATTACTTCTATTATGGAAGAAGATTTTGAATATTCTATTCACGATTATTCTGATGATAGTGATCCTGATTATATATGGTTATACCATTATGATGATCACGACACCAACTACTTTTTCTAATGAAATATTATATATGCATAATGGACCCTCCATGGGCTACCAGAGGAAGGGGTAGGGGAAAAGCATATTCCCGACCATCTTCGTCTTCTCATAATATATCATATCAAAGATCGTCATACGGATCCTCATCTTCCCCAGTGCTACAAATGGGAAGAAAGAGTTTGATAAACTCAAAGATACTTCATAAGGAAGAATCTTCTTCCTCATCAATACATCTGGATGATATCCTAGAAGATAGTCCACTATATGGACAATTGCAAGCATATTTAGCTAGCAAAAAGCAAAGTGATACTTTTGCTTCAATTGCCAAAGAAGAGGATAAAGATGATATCAAATCCTATGAGAAATTACCCAAAAAAGAAATGATATTTCTTTTAGAAAACTCTAAGATTCAGAGAAAAGATGAGCCATGGAAAATATTCCAGAGGTACTTAATTAATGGATTATACAATCCGTGTGAATCATATAAAACCCACTCATATTATGAAACTATCCTCATAGCTACAGGTAGTGTGGAGATTCAGCACTTCTCTGGTTATAACACGGCTGAGAATGTTTATAACTTCTAAAAAATATCATAAAACATATCATATCTGTTGAAGAATGGGGAATATCCACAATGAAAGAAAGGCAGACAAGCCTAAACAAATCACTTATGAATTTCACTTATTGGGATTATATCCAAGCATTTGATAGAGTGCTTTACTATGGTAATGATCGTCATAAACACACTTGGTTTATCAAGATTTGTGCAAAGATATTTGCCGAACCAATTCCAAACTGGTTCCTAAATTGGTGGTCATATCATGGCCCCACAACAAAGATTTTGCCTGATCCATTTCTTAAGTTATATAAAGAATGAGCAAAGATTTCTCCAATTCTTACCGAGTTATACCATGCATATCATAACTGTTACTTCGAACATATCGATCAAATATATTTCTTTATTGAATTCTCAATTCCTTGGATTCACAAATGGACTCCCGAGTTAGGTTATACAAAAGAAAAGACCCCTTGCTTATACATGATATTTTACAATAATTTTTGGGATAAGTTAATGAAAAAGGATCCCAAAACAAAATAGTTATACGGTCAAGAATTACTGGACTCCATTAAGTCACAAATCTAATTATATTCGGATGCTCCTCAAAAGACGACCTTAATTGATAACAATTCAGTCAGGCATATTGCCCGAAGGATCTCTATTCAAGAAGGATATAAGACTGAACTAATCCAGCAATATATGGAAGAAGTAAAAAGAAATTTGATGGAGACATTAAACAAAAGTGAAAAATCAGACACATCAATACAAAGTAAAACAAGCAATGACGATGTCGATGATTCTCAACTCGAAGACTCTCAACCAATGATAACAAAAAGAATATTATCTGATAAAGAAGTCCAGGAAGTGGAAGATTTCCTTCAAACAATGGACAAATTAGACAAAAACGGAAAGAAGAAACAGTAAAGCCGCCATGGCCCACTCAACAGCACTGTAGCAACAGTAGATACACTGTAGCAACAGTAGATACACTGCAGCAATGGCCCACTCAACAGTAAATACACTGTAGCAACAGTAGAAACACTGTATAGGGACCCATATATGGGACCCAATTTTACTATGCAAATATTCCTTTTTCTTTTATAAATAGACGCTTCTTTTGTTTGAAAGAAAGCATCAGGAATCAAGAGCAGAAAAGCTCTTTCTCTCTCTCTTGTATAAACTCTCTCCCTCTCTACAATTGTAAATCCTTTTATAATTATTAATCAAAGAAGGATACGAGTTGATCCTCGGGGCTAAGGGCCAAGGTAATTTTAATTCTTTCTTTTCTATTTTTCTTCTTCTCTTCTCCTCTCTCAGGTCGTGACTATGTCCTGCTGAGAATATTCATGTCTATGATAGGTTTCTAACTTCTTATACTTGTTAACCATGAAAGATCTAGACTTATCAAAATATAATAGAATTTTATAAAGGTTCTTGGCTCGGTTCCAAGATGGTGGTACAGTCGGGTACATTACTTTTTTTACTGGCTTTGCCTTAGTGGCTTCGTCTAACATGCCGCGATCAGCCCGCTTAGCTGTGTGCGTTAGGGCGCCTCAGTCACGGTCAGAACTGTTAGACACACGGGCTCAGTAAATGTAACTAGTGTGTCCCAGACATGCCCCTTACTTGGGTAAAAGGTTACCATACAGTCATTAAACTCTATAAAATTCTTTCTATATTTCGACTCTTGAGTCCTTATTGATTGTGCGGATTACCGCCAATCGTTAAGCTAAAGGATACAAATTACTGTATCTATGTATGGCTACGCGGACTACCGCATGCCCATACAAAGATCCTGATATATATAATATATATATATATATATATATATATATATATATATATATATATATATATATATATATATTAATTGGTTACTTTATTTGGATTAATAAATAAAGATATATTATAATTAAATATAAAAAAATGAAAAATAAGTATATAAAAAAATAACTACTCATTCAAAATTGGGTGGGAGTAGTTTCAAGTTGTAGTTTTTAAATTATTTTAAAATAAAAGGCAAAAAAATAACTATACAAAACGAAAAAAGAGAAGAATTGCCCATTCAAATCGGGAGTTTTAGTTTTAAAATAATTTTAAAAAAAATTAAATTAAAAACAAATATAAAAAAATTTAAAAACTTTTATAGAAAAATATTAAATAAAATAATATGCTAATAAATATTTCTATTAAAAATATAATAATATTAAATATTAGATGATATAATAAAGAAAAATACATAATAAAAAATTTATTCAATGCGCTTCCTGTATAAGTCCCGACAGTTTAAACAGAGATTTTATTCATTAAAATTTAGATAATATTATTAAGAACAACATAATAAAATTTAAAACAAAAAATATTTCATTAGTAATAAATTATATATCTTATTATATATTACAAAAAGAAAGCGAATACTAAACAATGACTAATATAATAAATAAAAATATAGAACAAAAGTTATTGGTTAATATTTTTGAATTTAAATATATATAAAAAATAAAAATAATAAAATAAAGTAAAAACTAACACACACACGCGCACACACACACATATATATATATATATAGAGAGAGGTTACTTTATTTGAATTAAAAAAAATATAGATATCTTATAATTAAGTATAATTAAAAAGATAAAAAATAAATATATAAAATAATAACTACCCATTCAAATTGGGTGTATGTAGTTTCAAGTTGGATTTTATAAATTTAAAAAAGCAAAAAAATAAAATTAACTTTAAAAAAAATGAAAGAAAGAGAAGAAAAACTACCTATTCAAATCGGGATGTAGTTTTAAGTTGGAGTCTTAAAATAATTTTAAAATTAAAAATAATAAATTAATAATTCAAATTGGGGATTAGTTTCAAGTTGAAAAATAAATATATAAAATAATAACTACCCATTCAAATTGGGTGTATGTAGTTTCAAGTTGGATTTTAAAAATAATAACTACCCATTCAAATTGGGTGTATGTAGTTTCAAGTTGGATTTTATAAATTTATCTTAAAATAAAAAGGCAAAAAAAAAAAATTAACTTTAAAGAAAATAAAAGAAAGAGAAGAAAAACTACCCATTCAAATCGGGATGTAGTTTTAAGTTGGAGTCTTAATAATTTTAAAATAAAAAAATTAAAATAATAAATTAACAATTCAAATTGGGGATTAGTTTCAAGTTGGAGTTTTAAAATTATTTTAAAATAAATAAAACGAAAATAAAGACATAAAAAAACATTCAGAGAAAAATATTTAATAAAGTAATATGCTAATAAAACTTTCTATTAACAATGTAATAATATTAAATATTAGATGATATAATAAATAAAAATACATAACAAAAAAAGTTATTCAATGCGCTCCATGTATAAGTCCCGTTAGTTTAACACATATTTTGTTCATTAAAATTTAGATAATATTATTAAGAATAATAAAATAAAATTTAAAATAATAAAATATTTTAACAGTAATAAATTATAAATCTTTTCATATATGACAAAAAGAAAACGAATATTAAACATTGGTTAATACAATAAAAATTATATGGAACAAAAAAGTTATTCACTAACTATATAAGTACCTTTGATTTAATAGAGATTTCATTATGTGGTATATTGTATTGACAAGTAAGATGACAATTGAATTTTATTAAAGCAATACAATCTAATAGTATCAAACAAGCCAATCATAATTTAATTTAATTAATAATTTTTAATACTTACCGCGCATCGCGCGGGTACGACGACTAGTAAGTTTGCGAAAAACGAAATAGCATGCTCATATATTAACCATTTATGAGTGAGTAAATGAAGTGGCATTGTTAACCAAAAAAAATGATGTGGCATTAATTATTCCCTCAATTGTCACTGCCACACCTCTTTTTTACTGCTTACTACACTCCGCGAAGGGTATAATAAAAAGAGTTTTTCCAATTAAAGGACGGTCAGAACGGGATTAGTTATTTAAAAGTTTCAAAGTCGCCACTTGAGAATATAATGGTGTCTCAAGTCACCGAATTAAT
>MU740386.1:0-33972 GCA_026770625.1 Nicotiana glauca
TATTATTATTATTATTATTATTATTATTATTATTATTATTATTATTATTATTATTATTACTATTATTATTATTACGACGTCATGAAAATACATATCGAACCACGTCATATCAATGTACCCGTGGCTATTGACATATTTCGACTCCGTCGAGATTTGGATGTGGGTCACATAAATGTGCACCCGAATTTAAGAAAGTGAATTATTAAAAGGCGCGCCTAAAGATGCTAGCGCGTTATTATTTTGGGAAAGGCCGTGAAATTCGCTAAACGGCCCGTCCCGATATCTAAGTATTTTAGTATGCACTTATGAGGGCCCCGCAATTCTCATTTTTATTTGGCGAGGCTCGTCTCATAATTTTATTTAAGGGCAAATCCGTGGCTATTGACATATTTCGACTCCGTCGAGATTTGGATTTGGGTCACATAAATGTGCACCCGAATTTAAGAAAGTGAATTATTAAAAGGCGCGCCTAAAGATGCTAGCGCGTTATTATTTTGGGAAAGGCCGTGAAATTCGCTAAACGGCCCGTCCCGATATCTAAGTATTTTAGTATGCACTTATGAGGGCCCCGCAATTCTCATTTTTATTTGGCGAGGCTCGTCTCATAATTTTATTTAAGGGCAAATCCTAAAGTGGCTATGATTTTTTAATTATTTATATCTAAAGTAAAAGAAGATATCCTAATTAATTTGTTACCGGATTAAAGCGCACCGGAAGGAAAATTGCATTCAGATTTACCACGAAAGAATGGCCCGCCACAAACCTTGGCCTAGGCCCAAAGTACATGAGCACATGAGAAGAACCTGGGCCGCTTAATTAGGACATTGAGGCCTGCACTTTTGACAATGGGTTATTGGACCCTAAATCATGAAAAAAACAAACCGAACTTCATTTCAAATTGAATAAATACTCATGAGACTACTCCGGATTATTCAAGATGTTTAAACAATTGGTAATCAACGGGCAGATTCGGATTATTGACGCATTGATCAATGACATTCCAATTGAAAGCTCATATTATGTTATTCAACTAGCTACTGATAGATTCACAGGTATTGTCAAAGTGAACTGGAAACACAATAATATAGACAACTAATTGTTTTAGATGAGTTTAAACGGACATTACTAAATTAAAGCTAACAACTCAGTTTCTATTTTTTCTTTTTTTAAGGGTTTATCATGTAGTTTCGAATTACAGGGAACTAAATCACTATCATGGAATGAACAAACTTAAACTCGGACTTAATCCGCTCAGATCAGTTCAACACAGTCCTAGTACAACATGTCCCTATTATAAGAATCCAATCTTTGTTTCATAAACTATAACTATTATCCGCTATACAGTCCAATTTCCAGTCCAATTTTCAAGAAGCTTACATTAATCGGAAATAGTTCTAATTAAGCAATCCCCTGTCTACTACAACTCGAACCAATCAAAACTAAACTACTAGTCGTCAATTGGTTAACTGAAACCACAAGCAAAAACTATTAAAAGAGGAATGCAGCAACATAAGTTTGTTCCATGCTTCATTTCATTTCAATGCCCGGATAATACAAAATGTGTACCTGGAAATGCTTATAATGGAAGAAGAAGCCAGCAGCAACAATATGGCAGTAGTAGCACAACAAAGCAATCAACAAAGATTTGGAGTTTCAAACAACCATCAACACACCCCAGTGATTCCAGAAGTACTTTAAAACCAAGCAGGACCAATCAGATCAACCCAAGACAAGTTCAAACAAACCCAATCGAACTCCAAGATGAACCCAAAAACATTTACCCCTGCAATAAACCAGACTTCAATCCAAATAAACCAAATTCACTTCACATTTAGCCACAGTCAACTTGAACCAGTTATATCTAATACTCATGTAACTCAAGTTGCTTTTAAACCTTAATGTCAGGACAGAAACAGAGAAACTCTAGTTACTTTGGGTTCAAAGTAAGCTAAAGTGTTGAATTAAAGGCTGGGACTTGAAAGTAAACTGAAGGAAAGCAANCGAAGGAAAGCAATGTAACCGTATATTTTTTAGGCTCAAACTTTTAGTGTATTCCGCTATACTCTCTTTACTCTCAAAGGAATCTCTTCCTCTGGTCTGTTTCTTTTCAGATCTTTTATATCCTTTCCAACTCTTTTTTTTCTCCTGATTTTAAGCCTTAGTGGACCACTAACTAACTTGTTTTAGGCCTTAAAATCAGAAATGTTATCTCCACTATTAGTTGTCTTTTTACTATTTTAATTCCACTTATCCTTGTCTTATTCAATCCACTAATAGACCTTAATTGTTCAGCAGGCTTTAAACAAATTATTCAAGTGGTTTAAAACCCCAAAACACCGCTGGAATCACTGAAACTTACTGTCCTATCAGCTATAACCAAACTTAACTAATTAATAACTTGAATACCAATTAAACCAAACTAATTCCTAATTAAACACCTGATTGAATCTACAGCAGCTACAATCAATACAACTTATCAAGCTCAATCACTTAGCCATATGAACTGACTCCTAACACGTATATCGAAACTGAAATCAAACAGGGCAAGCATTGAGTTTCAATGGGTAGGCCACTTAACTAAACTCTGAACTTTTATCAGGATTACAGCTATAACCAATTCACTTTCCTAAACTCAGCTATAAACAATTCAGACTTTTAATTCAAGCAATGATTCGAACCAACTTAGGCAGTATTGATAATATCACTGTCACATTGTTCTAACAAACAAACATATACAACTAATCGACGATATTCATTTAATCAATTACAACACATATAATCGATAACAAATAATCGACATACAAACCAGCGATTCACAGTCTTCGAGCAAAACAGGGGAAATACGAAACTAATTATTCGACGATAGTAATCGAATCGAATATGTATCCTATAACAAACACAATTAAACAAACAAATAGAAGCAAACAAATCGACCAAATAAAAAGGTCTTAAGGAGAAGAAAAAGAAAAGTTAACAAAACCGCAAAAGATATAAAAGAAAAACAAATAATAAAACTGAACTAGCAACAAATATCAAAATAAAGATAGAAGAAAGGAAGAAACAATACCTCAAAAGGCAAAAAATCAGAAATCCAAACGGGCTTGGACTAATTTCGGACTTGAAACTTTGAGGCCAAACGGACCTTAATCGAGTGTTCTCAACTGAGAACACTTCGACTAAGGTCCATTGAACCATCAAAAATCTTCATCCAGGCTCGAATCTTTTCTAGGGTTCTTGGGCTCAGATTGGGGTTCGAGTGATTTGGGTTCGATTCGAAGTGAACTAATGGTGTTAAGGTGGTGAGGGAGGTCCAAGGGTGGCATGGTGTTGATTTGGTGGCCATCAGACAAACTTGGGATGGGGCCTGATTCTTCGATTGGATATTCGAAGCGCCTGGTTGGGATTCGAAGATGATGGTGTGGAGATTTTCGAACCGCTGGAACCGCTGCGAGGGGTTGGACCACCGGAACCGCCGTGAGGCGATTTCCGGTGGGTGGTCGATGGTGGTTGAAGGCGGCGTTAATTGGGGTCGTCTCTGAGAGGTTAGAGACGGAGAAGGGGGTGCTGGGTATGGTTGAAAGAATATATACAAGATAGGATATTGAATCCAAGCCGTTGGATCGGATGAGATCAATGGCTAGGATTAGCCCACTAAATGAAACGGTGTCGTTTAGACACTCTTTGAGACCAGATCAGTCTCTGATGGAATGGGTCGGGGCTGGGCAACGGGTATATGGGTGATCTTTGGACCGTTGATCAATTGGATTCAACGGTCCAGATCAACGATATTAAAAGCGACGTCATTTGGGTGTTTAAACGACTGGACCGGGTGAAAGGGGGTAATTTGGGCCTGTTGATTCAATTCAAAAGTGGCCCAGTCCGAGTTTTACCCTCTATCTTCATTTCCTTCTTTTTTCTTTTATTTTCCTTTTAACTCCTAATTTAAAAATCAAAATCCTAGATTGAATTACAAAAACCAAAATTATCTTAAAATGATAATTAACTCTAAATAATAATTATCACACAACATTAAGCCCTAATTAACATAAAATCACACAATTTTGGATATTAAATGCCAAAAATCCCAAGTACCTATTTTTGTGATTTTTCATTTTTGTAAAACAGACTTAATTACTCCTAATAAATCCTAAATGCAAAATGCAATATATTTTTGTATTTTATATTAATTTAACAAATAAATACGCACATACAACTGCAATCAATAAACATAAAATCCACAAAAATTGAAAACAACACAAAATTATTTTTTTTTTGAATTTTATTTTGGGAGTAATCCTCATATAGTGCAAAAATCACGTGCTTACATTGATAAAAGCCCAGGGCCTGATGTCTTTAGCATGTGTTTCTATTCTCAATGTTGGGACATCATCAAGGGTGACATAATGCAAGCTATCCAAAATTTTCACAGTGAGGAGTACTTTGAAAATAGTCTAAATACAAGCTACATAGCCTTGATACCAAAGAGAAATGGGGCAAAGGAGTTAAAAGATTATAGACCAATAAGTTTAATCGGTAGCGTGTATAAAATCATCTCCAAACTTCTGGCGGAAAGATTAAAATCTGTGATCTCTAAACTGATTGGCAAACATCAAATGGCTTTTATCAAAGGAAGACAAATAATAGATGCTGCTCTTATTGCTAATGAATGTGTGGATTCTTGATTAAAGGGGAAAAAGTCAGGAACATTGTGCAAATTAGACATAGACAAAGCTTTTGACCATGTGAATTGGGATTTCCTGATAAATATGCTGAAACAGATGGGTTTTGGCACAAAATGGAATAACTGGATTAGATTTTGTATCAGTACAACTAGATTCTCAGTGTTGATCAACGGGTCATTTGAAGGTTTCTTTCCTGCTCAAAGGGGTTTGAGGCAGGGAGATCCTTTATCCCCTTTCCTCTTCATTATAGCCATGTAGGGATTGAACAACATGCTCTGTACAACCTAGCAGAATAATTGGATTAGAGGATTCAAGGTTAACAACAGACAAGGAGGCAACATGGAGATCACTCATCTCCTTTATATAGATGATGCTATCATCCTATGTGATGCAGAGGTAGATCAAATGAGGATGTTAAGAGTTATATTAACAATTTTTGAAGGGATATCTGGGTTGCACATTAATTGGAGAAAAAGCCTAATTTATCCGGTTAATGAATCTCAGCAAATCCAGCAACTTGCTGGGATACTTGGTGGTGAAATTGGTGCTTTTCCAACAATATACCTTGGAATGCCTTTGGGGGCCAAATGCAGATCCATTGATATATGGAATGGGGTCCTGGAGAAATGTGAAAAGAAACTAGCAAGGTGGAAAAGTCAATACCTCTCGCTAGGAGGCAGGTTAGTCCTATCAACAGTGTACTTGATGCTCTTCCTACATATATGATGTCCTTATTCCCTATCCCACCAAAGATAGAGAGGAGAATGGATGCTTTAAGGAGGAACTTTCTATGGCAAGGCAACAAAGAAAAAAGAGGGTACCATTTAGTTAAATGGAAGACTGTTACTCTCAGCAAGAAACAGGGAGGCTTGGGAATCAAAAACTTGAGGAAACATAACCAAAGCCTTCTTATCAAATGGCTGTGGAGATACTATTGAAGAACATTTACTATGGAGGATGGTAATTAAAAATAAATATGGGGAAGACGGGCCTTGGAAAACAAAGAAAGTAACCTCTCCTTATGGGGTAAGTGTTTGGAAGGAAATTAGAGCTCTTTGGCAAATTTTCAGCAACAAAATCAGCTTTAGAGTAGGGAATGGACAGAACACCTCTTTTTGGGAAGACAACTGGTTGGGGCATGAGCCTTTGAAGACAATGTATCCTGATAATTTTTCCATAAATCAGCAGCAAAAGACTACTATCTACGATGTTTGGTCAGCTCAAGGATGGAATCTCACTTACAAAAGATTTTTAAATGATTGGGAGATCACTAGAATCACGGACTTCTACAACACACTCAATCAGTTTACGGGGGTGAATTTGAATGTTGATAAGGCATGGTGGCTGGGCACAGTTCAGGAAGGTTCTCTGTTAAATCTTCTTATCAAGTGCTTAATCAAACAAACATAATGACTGATCTTTGGCCATGGAAACACATATGGAAAGTCAAAATCCCTTACAAAGTGGCATGTTTTGTTTGGTTGGTAGTTAAACATGCATGTTTAACACAGGACAATCTGAAGAAAAGAGGTATGCAATTGTGCTCAAGATGTCATCTATGTGGAAGAAAAGCAGAAACTAATAGTCACATGTTCTTACACTGCATAGTGACTGCTCAAATTTGGAACATATTCCTAGATTTAACAGGGATACACTGGGTCATGCCAAATAACACCAAGGACCTGCTGTCATGCTGGAATAAGGAGAGAAGAAGTGCAACTAAGAAGAAGAGTTGGGATCCGATTCCTGCCTGCATATGGTGGACTATCTGGAAAGAGAGAAATTCAAGATGTTTTGAAGATAATGTCAGCTCACTCAGAAGATAAAAATGAACTGCCTACTATTATTTCATTTTTGGTGTAAACAAGAATACATAGTGGACATAGAAGCTTTAATAGATGTTTTAGGGACTCTGTAAAAACTATATTACTCTAGTCCAAGAATCTAATATATTTGCTACAATGCATCATTAATGTCCCCACACCACTTCTGGGGCATGAGAATTTTGAGAGAAGTTTCACATAATGTTTCCTGCAATATTAAATTTTGAATGTGATGTGTTGTCTCGGATGCAAGTGCGCAATGGTGCATGCTTGTCTGTTTTGCAATATATTTTGTTCTCTACTTTGGAGTTCTGGTTTATTGACTTTTATAACTTTGTCTTACTTATTGAGTTGCATTAGAACTTAGTTATGTGATACTTCTCTGAAAGGAAATGAATAAAAGGCATTTTCCTTTGAGATAATACATAAATTACCCATCAAACTTATTCGGAAAAATCATTTACACACCTTAATTTTATGGGTGACATATGTCCCCCTTATTCTTGTTTGGGGTGAATTTAAGACCACCCTAAATGCTGACGTGGCAAAGGCAGTAGCTTCACTCTCCCTTTTTCTTTTACTTCTTCACTCTCCCAATTGCAAAAATCGTTTTTTTAAAAAAATATTTTTTTTGCAAGAACATATTTGTAAAAACTGATTTTTTTTTGTAAAAATAGAATTTTTTTCCAGTTTTTAATAAAATATTTTTGTTTTTTTAAAACTGAAAAAAATATTTTCAACAAATTATTTTCGCTTTTGAAAAAAAAATTTCTTCATTTTTTCAAAGATTTTTTTTGTAAAAACTGGAAAAACAAACTTGTAAAAACTATTTTTTTTGTTTGTTGTAAAAACAGAAACATATTGTTTTTAAACAAAATATCTTTGTTTTTTAAAAACTGAAAAAATTATTTTCAACAAAATATTTTCGTTTTTGAAAAATATTATTTTTATTTTTTCAGTTTTTTAAAAGAATTTTATTTTGTAAAAACTGGAGAAACAAATTTGTAAAAACTAATTTTTTTTGTAAAAACAGAAAAAAAAAATTATTTTTAACAAAATATCTTTGTTTTTTAAAAATTAAAAAAATTATTTTCAACAAAATATTTTTGTTTTTGAAAAATATTATTTTTAGTTTTCAGTTTTTTAAAAGAATTTTATTGTGTAAAAACTGGAGAAACAAATTTGTAAAAACTAATTTTTTTTTGTAAAAACAGAAAAAAATCGTTTTTAACAAAATATCTTTGTTTTTTAAAAACTAAAAAAATTATTTTCAACACAATATTTTCGTTTTTGAAAAATATTATTTTTTTTTATTTTTTTTATTTTTTAAAAGAATTTTATTTAGTAAAAACTGGAAAAACAAATTTGTAAAAACTAATTTTTTTTTTGTAAAAACAGAAAAAATAAATCCTTTTTAACAAAATATCTTTGCTTTTTAAAAACTAAAAAAATTATTTTCAACAAAATATTTTCGTTTTTGAAAAATATTATTTTTATTTTTTTAAAAGAATTTTATTTTGTAAAAACTGAAAAAATAAATTTGTAAAAACTATTTTTTTTTGGTAAAAATAGAAAAATAAATCGTTTTAAGCAGATATTGACACGTGGCGCGCGTGTACTACACACCCCACCACAAGAGTGACTAAGTGTTACCAATGGGGTATTAAATTGACTCCAAACAAGAATAGGGGGGACATAGGTCGCCCGTGTGTAAATAATTTTTTCGGACAAGTTTGATGTATTATCTCTTTTCCTTTTGATAAATAATGATGGGCTGACTTATTTGCACGCTCATCGACTATTTGAACCCTGATTTTTCATAACTATCATCAAACTACCTCTCACTATTCGCATGTATAGGTAACCTGATTATCATTAAACTACCAATCCACTTGGGTTTATAACCTGATTGGCTTTTACTTGCTTGTATTTGGACCGTGACTTTTCATAACTTTCAATTAATTTCATTGACACCTTACTAATGCTTAGAGCGCATAGTTGCCTGACAATTGAGGCATATTACATTTTACTCGCTTCATCTTGTTTTCTGGTTACACCAACACCTTATGACAGCACGCAGTTCTTGTTTTGTTACTTGTTGCTCTATTTGGAAACACATCGTCATTGACTGCTAGGTCACCTTCATCGTCATTGGGAACCAGCTCTTGATTTGTGATTCTCATTGTTAATGTAGATAAATGTTGTGTACATTAAAAGAGAGAGGCTATTCTTCTTTCTGACTTACTAGACAGTTTGATATAAAAGAATGATTCAGTGTCAGTGAGAATTATTTTCTGACCACTTGAATCGATGACAAATTGGAGCATTACTCCATTTATTTTTATGTCGTCTGTGAAGTCCACACTGTCCACCCTTCATGCCTCTGCTATTGAATCGTTGACAAATCACATATGTACAACACAGACATGATTTATCCATTCGGCAAAATTTGTAAAATTCAACAAGATAGGTGAATGAAGACAGTACCAAGTTTTGCGGCAAAACTTGTGAGAAATTGAAACAAGCGTGATTTGTCCGTTCAACAAAACTTGTGAACAACTTAACAAGAACAAATGTTCTACTTCACTGCAATTGCAACTTATAAGTTCATAAGTCATCGGTTGAGAGAGCTGCCCTAGCAATCTGAGAACTCATACTACTTACCTTCTGAGTTACTAAGCACAACAATGAAATTCAGACTCAATTAGCATTGGCCTTTTAAAACGTGAAGAAAATAAGCCTGCACCATAGTTATCACCTGTGATGGCTCGGGAGGCCAGTAAAGACTCGATAGTACAGATCATAACATACTATTCTAACATAGAAGAGTAGGCTTTGAAGTGCAAAGTAGCTTACTAGTAAAAGCATTTAAGGAATTCTTTTGAGATTTGTCACAAATAGACATCAAATAGAACACTCAAAAGCTAAAAGGTAAAACTGACATCAAAACATTGAAAGTAAGGGATGCCACAAAATTTAACAAAAACTTCAAGACGTGTGACCCTCCTCGGCAGCACCTTCAAAAGTTTCACCAGCCACGAGATCTGGTACTTCATCATCATCGTCTTCTTGTGCTGCGGCCACACCTGCAGCCTCACCTGTACCTGCAGCCGCACCCCACTTCTGGAAGTGCTCAGCCAACTTCTTCAAATTCTCCAAATTATCAGGACCTGAAAATTTTGTAAATTGGAAGAATCAATATATATTTAGTTGTTCAAAAACAGTGGTCATATCTAAAATGCAGTCAAAATAATGACTACATACCCAATTGGTGAATAATTTGAGGAAGGATATCCTGCAATTCTGCAAGAAGAAAGAAATATAGCTTAGAAATTGTCATACATCAAACAAGAAACAATGAACGCCTTATCACCAATTCCAAGAGTTCTAATAATACTAATATGTTCTCAAAACTTCAAGCAAAAGGAGGTAAACAGTAAGGAAGCGCATATCCTCAAACAATTAAGAACCCTTCTGAAAACCAACAGAAGAAAATACTATTTTTTCTTTTGGACATAGTTTATAGAGTTAAGCTGTGGTTTTATTCACAATGTAGCAGCTACCAAGTAAAACCAAGGCATAAGGAAAAAGTAGAACACGTACTCTTTGTCTGGGGAGAACCACTAACGACCCATGTGTTTGCAGCAATAGATGCTTGAACTGAAAAGAATTCAGAAAAAAAAAGGTTATTAAAATGGCAACTGACAAATGACTAAGCTAAGTGAAAATACAAATATATTTGATACCTTTGGGGTTAATGAATTGGATGACAACATCCTCCTTGAAAATGTTGCTTCTTCAATAGCAGGAATGGCATTGACACCTATTCTTTTCAGGTGCTCTGTAGTCTTTTATCTTCGGTTGTAGTTGTTTTGTGAACGGCCTTCTTCTTTCTGCAGAAGTAGCACTCATTCAGCGCTATTTAAAAACATGACAGGAAGAAGCACTCATTCAGCGCTGTTCGTTCACAACCCCCCCCCCCCTTTTTTTTTCTTGATAAGGTATTGGAGCATTCACAAAGAAATGATTTAAGCAGAAGGGAAGGCACAAGGGTTAGCAACTGCCCGAGGAGTGATCCAGCTCTTATTTTCCCTTTTTTTTAAGATAAGAAAGGAGACAATAAGCCCTCCTTTTTCCTCTTTTCGTCACTTAAGTTCTGACCTTAATAAACTGCATAACCTATATCTTTTAAGTTTGCAACAACACAGACATTCTTTTTTAATACAGTATACTACACATTTCCATGTGGTGTAGTCGACTAGTTACAATAGCTACAGAAAAATAAACAGACCTTCTCATGGTACCCTTTCCACCGGTTCTGGCCGAACCGGCCATCTTACGCATCTTTTCTACATTCATCTGTCCAAGAAAATCACCAAAAATCAATATTTCTCAAAAAACAAAATAATGTATTAAAAAACTTGCATTACCATTGCTTCTGTTTTTTCTTTTTTTTGATAGGTAAAGGTAATTTTACTAATATCCAGAAATAAGTGTATGGTGTTACAAAAAGAGATTAGCTACAGTAATCACATATTGTGTAATACAACAACTATGCCTCAATCACGTATTGCGTTATTGGCGTAAAATTGCTGAAACCTTGTGGAATTGTTCCAGATAAATGGTTGCCAGAAAGGTCCAGTATTTGAATAGATTGAAGCTGACATATACTTGGAGGAATGCTCCCAGAGAATTTGTTTAGTCGAAGGCTCAGAATGCCCAAATAAGGTAACTTAGTCCCTATCCATTCTGGGATTTTTCCACTCAATGTATTTCTTCCCAAATCCAAGACTTTCAAACCTTGGCAATTCTTCAAAGAGGCGGGGAACTCTCCACTTAAATTGTTCTTACGCACATATAAAGAGCCCAAGCCGTTGAAGAACACAAAGAGTATGTAATGCTTCCATATATACGGTTATTGGCTACATTAAGGATCATTGGAACAAACGTGAGGCTCCAACAATCAGGAATCTCTCCGGACAAGAGATTTTCTGACAAGTCAAGGATTGTGGCTGAACGAAGTTTACATATGGAGTTAAGTGATCCAGAAAACGGATTGTTGTTAATATGCAAATCATAAAGAAATTTAGGAAATATTGACAAGGGCCCTGAAAAATTGTTATAACTGAAATCTAAGACAAAAGTCTTGTATGTTTCCACTGATTTGGTTGTAAGAGAGATTCACATATGATAACATGGGAGGCAACTTTGAAAACCAACTAGGCGTTGTGTCCGAGATACTATTAAGAGAGATATCCAGAATTGAGTAGCTATTTTGAGTTTCAAGCCATTTTGGAAAAAAGAGGCCCAAGATTACAAGATGAAAGGCCGATAACTTGTAGTTGAAAACATGGAACCCAATCAAGGCTAACATTCCAAGTCAAGGGGTTGGAAGTCAAATTTAAACTTTTCAGGTTAAAAAGGTTAGAAAGATGGGCTTCAGAGATTGTACCTTCTAACAAATTATAAGGAGCATCAAAACTTTCAAGGTCGAAAAGCTTCCCTAAACTTTCCGGTAAGCCTTGCAGTCTATTGAAAGAGACATCCAAGATTTTGAGCTAAACCTTGTGGCATCTTCCCATTAAAATGATTACCCCCGAGACGCAACTCTTTCAGAGACGGAAATAATGCCAAGTCTAGTAATGGCCCTGTCATTTGGCTATTAGACAAATCAAGATATTCAAGACTGGAAATTTGTCTAAAGCTTTCATGGAAAATGCCATTCAGCAAATTGTTTCGTTGCCTCAATTCCCTCAAGGATGAAAATCTAGTAAGATTAATCAATGAACCAGTGAGTGCATTGTCCTCAAAAGACAAAAATTCAAGTGATCTATTACTCCCTGACAAGATATTAAGCAACTCAGAAAATGGTTGACTTAAGTTATTGGATCTTGCATCAAGAGAGCATAAGCGACTTAAATTCTCAGCAGACTTTGGTATCCCACCTTGAATACCACTTCCATATATCCTAAGATGTTCCAAAGATTTCAAGTACCCAAAGGCACTAGCAATTTGACCTAAATAGTTGCCCGAAAGATCTAGGCTAGTAAGACTAGTGAAGTTAAATAACCATGTATTGCAGGAGATGAATATCCATTACAGGACATGTTGTGAGCACGTGATTTTTGCCGTATACGAGAATCACTCCTAAAAATTCAAAAATAAAATAATTTTTGTTTGTTTACAATTGTTGTGAATTTTGTGTTATTTTTCTTGTATTGTTTACATTTGTCTGTGCATGTTCATCTGTTTGCATTAATTAAAAAAAATACAAAAATATATTGCATTTGGGATTTAATTTTGCAATTAGGAATAATTAAGTTTATTTTTGCAAAAAATCACCAAAACATAATGTACTTTGCATTTTTAGCATTTAACGTCCAAATTGTGTGATTTTATTTTTATTGGTGTTTAATTTCGTGTGATAATCATCATTAAGAGTTGATTAGTATTTTAAGTTAATCTTGGTTTTATTGTTTTATCTAGGATTTTTGGTTTTTAAATTAGGAATTAAAAAGGAAATAAAAGAAAAGAGAAAAAATGAAAAAGGAAAGGAAATTCGGAATTGGGCAGATCCCAGGCCCAATCGACGCCTCACCGGTCCAGTCCATCTCCATGCCCAACCAAACGACGCCGTTTAGGCATCTCAAATCTGAACCGTCGATCAGACAGATCGAACAGTCCAGTTCAGCCCCATCATCGAAGAAACGACGTCGTTTCAGGCCCGTTGATCTGAACCGTTCGTTTAGTTTGATCGAACGGTCCATCGCGATAGTCCAACAACCCGACCCAACTCGTTCAAAACCCGACCCACCCTGTTACTACCTAAACGACCCCGTTTCACCATGGAACTTGATCGCAGCCGTTGGATTTTTGTAATCCAACGACTCAGATTAACTAACTCTTTTAATATATCAAATCCCCCCAATACCCTACCTCCCAAACCAAATCAGACCCCGTCACTCTAATCTCAGAGACGACCCCTGTAACGCCGCCGTAAACCACCGTTCTCCGCCACCAGAAATCGCCTCACGACGGTTCCAGTGGTCCAAATGACTCCATTTTCACACCATGGAACCACCAAATCATCCCCTCCACGAATCCACGACCCTTTATCCTCGAATCATCCCCGAGTTCTTCGAATATTAGATCAAAGAAGTGACCCAAACCTCGCCTTGTTCACTTGACCCCAAATCAACACCATGCCACCCCTGGACCTCCCTCATCACTCAAAGGTCTTTGGCTTCCCTCGAATCCTAATCCCCCTCCTCGAATTTCAATTTTTAGCCAAGAACCCTAGCGCTGCCACAAGATCCTTTGGTGACGGCGCCAACCCTAAACCACCCCAAATCAATACCAGTTGACCACCAAAACCCCCTTGTCCCAAATCCCACGTCAGTTCCACTCGAACCAAGCCGAACTTAACGAATTTTGAATCAAAGGCAAACCCTAAAAAGAACCAAACTCTGGGCTGTATGCAAAGTTAGGAACTTGAGGTTTCAACCGACTTTAGTCGAGTGTTCTCAGGCGAGAACACTCGATTAAAGTCAGTTTTGGCCTCAGAGTTCAATTCGAGGTTCCAAATAGGACGAATTCGTTTGGTCTAAGATTCCGAGGTATTTCTGCTTCCTTATTTTTTCTTTTGTTTGTTGTTAATGATTTGTTTGATTAATTTCGTTATTTTTCATAATTTTTCTGTCAATTACTTCTTCCTCCCCTACGGACCTTTTTCTGGTCCAATTTTCATCATTGATTTGTTAGTGTATCTATTAGGTTTGAATCGTTTGAATGTGTTTGTCCTTTAGTTTGATTCTAAAGATCAGTGCCTGTAAATGTTTGTTGTTACTATTGGGATAAATGGTTGCATTTGTATTATATTTGATTCCCTATTAGAAATCCAATACTGAGTTTCTAGCTTGAATTGATAATTAATTCTGTTACGTTTTCTTGGTTATAGCTGATAGGGTGTAATACTAGGGGGTAGGACAGTAATTCACAGTAAGTTCTGGGGGTAATTTGGACTTGAAATTTGAAATGATTAAGTGCTCTGACAATTAGCACTAATGGACCATTAATCTAATGTATTGTTTAATAAGAGTGGGGGATAAAATATAATGTTAAGGGAAAATGATTAAACAAATAAGACCCATGCTTAATTGAATTAAACAATGCTTAAGACATTTAGTAATGGGCTGTAAGAGAAGATGATGGGCAGAATGTTTTCCTAATAGTTTTAGTGTCCCAAAAGTGATAGAGGGTCTGGTTTTGTTGTATAAGTATAGGATATATTGGACAGAAGAGGGGCTTCTTTTTTTGGGGACTGTTCTGGTAGAGATAGAAGGCAGTTCCTGGAGATTCTTAGAGCCTAAGACAATAGGGGTTGAACACATTGATACACAGAGAGCTTTAAAAGATACAAACATTGAGAGAGAGTTGAAAAGAGGTTACTGTCTTATTGAAAGAGGCTGTTGCATTAGTGCTCTTAAAGTCAAATTAGAATTCCAGTGCATGAGTTGTATGTTTCTAGCTTGATTTCTGATTGTGAGAATTCCAGAGGATTACTGGTTGGTTTTCGAGTAATTTTGGGTTTATTCAGACTGGTTTTGAGGCGGTTTTTGGTAATTCTGTTTGGTTTTAAACACTTCTGGATTTCTGGGTTTATTACTTGGGTCTGCTCGTTGTTCTATATTACTGGGAATTGATTAATGTTGTTGCTGTTCGAGTTACTGCTGTAGCTGACCTCTTCTACTTCTTCCTATTCCTTTCTACTTTCCAGGTACACATTTTATGAACTCACCTTGATGTAGCTGTGAAGGGGAGTTGAAATGAATATATTGCCAGATTTATGCCCATTTGAGAGTTACCTGTTGTCACAATTCAATAGATGATTTGTTAAATAAATATGATTAATGATAGTTAGTTGTTTTGTGTTTGTATGAATAATAGACACATTTGTACTAAACTTGGACTGTTTTGGACTTTTAAACTCTGGATTTGTTAATTCGTTTCAAAACAATAGCATGAAATCAGTAATTTAATATTAGTAATTAGTTTAGTAGCTAATGTTAGTTCAACTTTGAAATAAGTAGTAATACAAGCATGAAATCAGTAATTTAGTATAATGCAGTTCAATTAATGATACTAATATGCTTTAAAATCAGTGTGTATATATCCGTTTCCAATCTAGTCATTAGTCCTTAATATAATTCAGTCGATTCGTGTATGCAATAGGTTAGATCAGAAATCAATAAATAGATATTTTGTTATTCGGATAATTTCAAAGTTGATTCAATCCTTGCAATTATGTATTTAGATTGATAAAATTGGCAAATAGTAAATAACCAAGAGTCCATATAGTTAGCAATTACATAGCTTTGTGGAATAGGCTTTGAGCCTGGACCCACGGTAAACTTGGGCTCCTTGGAAGCCCAAGTAGCCCCATCCGCCTATTTGAAATTAATTGGGCTACTGGCCCAAAGTCCCTTCAGCCTGTTTTTGTAAGGCTCAGACCAATTTGCATGGCACCAGGTCCATGCCTGGACAACTTTATGCATCAGAGCTGGGCCAAACCTTTAAGGCCCATAAAATTGCTATAAGTCAGAAGTTATTTAAATTATATTAGGAATATGGGGAATTAATTCGCAAATGTAAATTTGGTTTTCAAATTAGGTGGAGGCTTCAAATTAAAGGGCCCTCCCTTTTATTTGAATTCAGACTTGAATTTGAGGTTTGAATTTATAAATGTAAATTGATTAGCCCTTTTAGAGACAAGCATAAATAGAAAATCATAGCTGCTTTAGGATCGGCCTTTAAATAAATAATGAGACGAGCCTCGCCAAATAAAGCATAAATTGCGGGGCCCTCATTAAATGTATATATTAAAATACTTAGATTTAGGGAGAGTTCGTTTAGCAAAGTTCACGGTCCTCCCCAAAGATAATAGCGCGCTAGTCACTTTAGGCGCGCTTTTAATAATTTATGTTCTTAAACTCGGGTGCACATTTATGTGACCCAAATCCAAATCTCAGCGGAGTCGAAATGTGTCTATAACCACATGTACATTGATGTGACGTGGTTCGAGATGCATTTTCACAACGTTGCAATTCTTATAAAATAATAATAATCACAAGCGGTTAAAAGTTAAAATTCGCACATAGGTTTAACATATATTAAAATCAGATAATTTAGCCAAATATAATAGTTGAGAGACCGTGCTAGAATCACGGAACTCGGGAATGACTAACACCTTCTCCCGAGTTAACAGAATTCCTTACTCGGATTTTTGGTGCGTGGACTATTAAACAGAGTTATTCTTTTCCTCGATTCGGGATTCAGCCGGTGACTCGGGACACCATAAATCTCCCAAGTGGCGACTCTGAATTAAATAAATAAATTCTTTTTCAATTGTCCTTTAATTGGAAAAACTCCCTTTACTACATCCTTCGCGGGGTGTAACGGAAAAAGGAGGTGCGACAGCTCTGGCGACTCTGCTGGGGATCAGAAAACCCAGAACATTGGTTCAGGGTTCAAGAATTCGAGCTTAGAATAATTGTTGTATTTGGCTTTATTCATTATCTAATTTTATTATATGATTGGGCTTAAAAGTGCAAAATGATGCTTTTTACTGCTTTGATATTATTTGAACTGTATATATATAAATTGTGCCGAAACCCCTCTCTTCTCTCTCCTGAGGAGTGCGCGCTGGTCGTGACTTCTTTATGTTAATGTCATATCCCAAAATAGAACGAGGATTCAGAGGAGTTGCAAAATCGGATGGCCTTTTGGTTACCGGTACACAGCTCCCACCCTCGGCTCGAGTTGTCCGCTATGGTAAGCTAGGTTTAGAACAAACACCCAGGTTTTGAACCTAGAATAACACAGCCTCATGCAGGATCTCTAGTAGGAACACTTATTTGCATCACGTGCATTTGACTTAGGGGACTCAACATAGGGGTTGGGTCCGTCTAGGACAAGAAACCTGAAGTGAAAAAGACCATCTTGCTGCATCCTGTTTGTTTTACGCATTTATTTGCTTCAGATATGCATGCTGACCGACTTCTGAAAATTGGGAATATTGGAAACTATGAAAAAGAAAGAAAAAAAATATAGCAGTATAGAGAGACAACTACAAAGAAAAGAAATATAGCAGTATAGAGAGACAACTACTTATTCTTTTAGAAAGAAACCAATGCCCAAGTAATGTCGGAACTCTGCCGAAATTTTGAAAAAAAAAACAAAAAGAAAAAGGGAAGAGAAAGTTTTATTTTTAAAAATGGTTTGTTCTGTTGGTCGAGAAAAAGAAAAACTAAAGAGTTTTATTTTCAAATAGTTTGTTGAAAAAAGAAAATACAAAAAGAGTATTATCTTCCGAAAATAGTGTATTTGTCAATAAAAAGAGTCTTGTTTTCGAAATAAGTAGTTTTAATTGGCCCGAACTACGCTGGTTTGATTCTCACCGGATGTGAGATACGTAGGCAACCCTCATCGGGTCCAACCTCCCCTTTTGCAAAAATCGCCAAAAAAAGTCAAAATTAATATTTTTGTCATGAATAAGTCCGGTGATGCCGTTTTCATCAAAATAGCCGAATGTTCCCGAAAGGGATGCCGGAAGGCTGAGTTTGCATAAATGGCCACCCTTAACCCACACAGCCTTAAAATCTTCTTTCCCGAGGCGCTGAAAGGCCGTGTTTGCAATATCAGGTTTTCTAATTTTGAAAAAACAAGAAAAAGAGTCATAAATAAGTCGGTGATGTTGTTTTTGTCGAAAATAGCCGAATGTTTCCGAAAGGGATGCCGGGAGGCTAACTTTGCATTAACAGCCACCTTTAATCATTGTTTTAGGATTTTGGCCGGTTAGCTAACACAACCTTAAGATCTTCGTCCCCGAGGCACTAAAAGGTCGTGTTTGCAATATCGGGTTTTATTTCGAAAAAACAAGAAAAAGAGTCATAAATAAGTCAGTGATGCTGCTTTTGCCGGAAATAGCCGAATGTTCCCGAAAGCGACGCCGGAAGGCTGACTTTCCATTAACAGCCACCTTTAATCATTGTTTTAGGATTTTGGCCGGTTAGCTAACACAACCTTAAAATCTTCGTACCCGAGGCGCTGAAAGGTCGTGTTTGTAATACCGGGTCCTTTATTTTAATTCGAAAAAAAAAAGAATCATAAATAAGTCGGGTGATACCGTTTTGTCGAAAATAGCCGAATGTTCCCGAAAGGGACACCAGAAGGTTGACTTTGCATAAACAGCCACCTTTGGGTCATTTTTGGATTTTTGACCTGTTGACCCACACAACCTTAAAATCTTCATCCCCGAGGCGATGAAAAGGTCGTGTTTTCTATTTTTTTTTAAAAAAGAATCATAAATAAGTCGGGTGATGCCGTTTTGTCGAAAATAGCCGAATGTTCCCGAAAGGGACGTCGAAAGGCTGACTTTGCATAAACGGCCACCCTTGGTCATCTTTTTAGATTTTTGGCCGGTTGACCCACATAGCCTTAAAATCTTCGTCCCCGAGGTGCTGAAAGGCCGTGTTTGCAAAACCAGGTCTTTTATGTTAATTTGAAAAACAAGAAAAAGAATCAGTGGGAATGTCGTTTGAATTTTGGTCAAAATAAGCCAAGCCAGCTTCGACGGTGTTTTAAACTGTTCTTGCCGAGATAGCCTTAGAGTATCTTTCAGTTGTCGAAAGGCTATTTTCGTAAAAGAACATAAAAGTTTGTAAAATAATCCTTCTCGGCCTAAAAATTCATATGAAATTGAGAAGGGGCCACGTTTTTGCAAAAATAGTCGTTTGGTTAAAATTGGCATATAGGGGAAGGAATTTGTCAGTCTGTTTTTTAATTTGTATTTCATTTTGTTAGAGTGTGGGTTGTTTAATGTTCAAGTCTCTATCTTGTCTTTCACCAGAGTCTATTAATTCGGTCCAAGTTTGCCAGTTTTTTTATCATTGTAATCAAAGTGTGTTTTACTGTGAAAAATTGAAAATTACAAAATATGTTTTATAAACCTTGCATTGGTGCGAACTACGCACGGTTTGATTCATGCGGGGACATGATACGTAGGCAATCCACATAGGATTCGACCACCACCACTAAAGAAAATAAAAAAAGGGAAAAAATAGAAAAACAAAAAGAAAAAAATAAAGGAAAGTTTGGGAAACACAGATATAAGAAGCCAGAATGACGCACGTAACTGAAGCAAATGCATGGTAGAAAGGTTTAACTGCCTAGGCGCATTGCATCCCTGCTATATGTTTACCTATCTGTCAACACCTAACACTAACATGATGGATTCACTTTGTTGTGTTCATATATAGAAAGGTAGTTGGTTGTGGTTTCAAAGTGGTAACTTTTCCCTGCAACACAAAAGAAAAAAAAGAAAAAACAATGGCAGAGAACAGCAAGATTAAGTGGATTGGTTCTGATGCCCGGAAACAGCTGGTTGAACAGAACAACGGGTTGGTAGAAGAGGTGAAAATATTGAGACAACATGTATCAGACATGTATCGGGCATGGATGACTGGAAAAGCACCACCCCTGCCACCACCTAGCTTCCTGGACTCCGTCCTTACCCAAACACATAACACAATAACGGATGATCCTCCACACTCTCCATATCTACCCGCTTATGAAAGCTTTCCCAACCACCCGAGTAGCTCCATCACTCGTCGTCCAACTATGTTTTCCCAACGCTATTCCCCTCCCCAACGCCACTTCTATCCAAGGGACTCCCAAAGATGTGCTTCAGTTTCCAAGTACCCAGCTCCACGAAATGACTATCCACCCCAGAAACCCCCTGGTCAGGTTTTAGGCCAAATCAGGCATTTAGGAACGAGAGGTTGATGAAACGAGAAAAGGCTCTTTCCCCTGTTGGAGGGTCATATGCCAGTTTGTTTCAAAAGTTGAAGCACTTAGGCATGTTGAAACTGATCCAGATAAAAATGCCAAACCCTCTGTCAAAGAAGTGTGACTTTTCTCAAAGGTGCGCTATGCTAAGATGCCCCGGGGCATGATATAGAGAAGTGTTGGAAGCTGAAGAAAGCAATTTAGGAGCTTGTTGATGTAGGTGACATTGTTGTGCAAAATCCCGATGCAGCAGACACCAGCCAAAAGTCCATCGCCTGCGCGTAATGGGACAAACATGTTGGGCATGATTGGTTTTGAAAAGGAATGTGAGAATTCTATAAGAACCTCGGATTTGTGAAGTCCCTGGTATTGTTGATGCAACACTCAGTGGCTAAGATGCCTTGCTTGGTAATTGGAAAGACGCTCCATTTTTGGGTCGGTAGGAGAGGAGCTTTGGTGGTTCATTTTTTTTGTCATTTCTGTTGTCCGGATAATGCTTAGGGTTGTAATCCAGATATTGTCTTGTATCAAACCCTTTTATCTTTTCGTTCTCGTCTAGCTTGTTTAGTCATAATGGTTTGTTTAGTTTTGTCCAGGTTTGTTTCAGGTTTATTCCAGGGCTGTACTCCAGTTGTTTTGCCTGTGTTGTTATACGAACCATTTCACCATTAATCTAATGCAAATTCCAGTCTTTATTATTTCCAGTCATTTTCTTTGTTTAGTTCTTTTATCCTTTTGTTGTGTCTTTTGTTCAAACGCTGATTCTAGTGACATGACATGCACACATAGTTCTAATCTTAAAGGTTAATCATGAAGCAATTGGGGAGGTGATCGGGACACTCAAAGGAAATAAGAATTGTTTGAGATTATCTGGAGCCCGAGTCGTGGGAAACTGGGGCAAGTAAAACATAAAGAAAACGTTGGCCAAATTGACAGGGGTCGTTTGTGATAATGAAAATCAGAGTGTTGCCAGATGGTGCTTTTAAAATGACAAATGAAAAGGCGAATGTGTGGATGTGGTTATCAAGTCTGGCACAATCAGAAGATATGGTGAATGTTTAATTGTGTTGTTTGTGCTTGGCATGTTTTGAAGATTGGAATGACGAAGACATTTTATTCTGCTATCTAAACACTTTATCCTTCGTTAACCCTTTGTGCCTTATTTGTTTTATTTCATACCCCTCCTTCGAAATCAGTAACAAAGACTAGAAACACAAACATGGAAGATAAAAAAAAATGACAGAACAACAAAAAGAAAAAAGGGAGAAGAATAAAAAAAAATGATAAGTGAAAAGAAAAAAAAGAAGAAAACTAGAACAACGAGGAATTGGGAAACTACGTTTGACTTGATTCCTCAAAGAGGATACGTAGTCGTTTCACAGCTCGGTCATAGTGTAAGAAAAATAAAAATTCCCAAGGAAGAAACTAGGGCAAATTTTTTTTGTGTTTATTATAAATAAACTAGTTCTGAAGGTTGTAATTTTGAACCCAAAATTGTTTTGTTTTGAGCCTTTAATACCCTTTATTTCTAACCCTATCCAAAATCCCACGTTACGGTCCAAAGGAAGACCTTTTGACCAGTCTTTAAAAGATGCCAAGTCAGACAAATGAGAGAGTCTTATCAGAATATAACACTCTGATTCCCAGTAGAAAAGACTCTGATCCCCAGTAGAAAGAAATATGAGAGAGTCTTAGCGGCAACACCCCAATCCCCAGCTGAAAAATGATACAAATGAGAGAGTCTCGTTGGTGAAAACCTTTATGGGTACCTTGAGGCGACTATAAGTTGAGAGAATAGCCCAAAATGAGAGAGGCTTGATAGTGAAAACCTTCGGGCACTACAAGTCGAATAAGGGAGAGAATCAGATGGAAATCACCAGACAAAGATTGTGAAAGGCGAATTAACGACGGAGGACAGGTCACATGTGTATGTCATGACCATTAGAGTTGGTATCCGCGTTTGATAGGTTTTTGTTTCATAGTTTTTTCTTATTAGAGAGTCATTTCTTTCCTTTGTCTTTTATTTTGTTCCTTTTTATCTTTCATCGAAAATTCCCCGATAGAGTCTGTTGGGTCAAGGCAAGTGAGAAATGACTACAAAATTTGTCATCAGCTTTCCAATTATGCAAGATGGGATCTTATTAGAACATCCAAGTGGTATAAGTTAGGAAGGAACAAACGCAAGGCCAGTGTCAAGAAGGAAATCCCCAGAAAGAGGAGATTGACAAAGGGATGGACTAGTGTCAAGAGGGATATCCCCCGCAGAAATCAAAGGTTATAGACCTCAAGGCCAAGGCCAGTGGATAAATCAAGAAAAAACAACGCGGAGAGCGATCTGGGAAATTCGTATGAGACTCAAAGGTCGGAGAAATGCAAGTTCCCAAGCTATGCCATAAAATAAGAGGGATACCCCAGCAGAAAAGGTATTTTCAGTGACACGAATGAATGAAGAAAGAGGCTCATCAATAAAACATGCAAGATCCTCAAGCAGAGTCAACTGTCATAGGAAATGTGTGGGGGGGGGGGTCAGATAAGAAGACTAGAAATAATGGTTGAGAGGTTTGTGAATAAAGAATCATTAAGAAGGTAGGAAGTTATCAACCAAGTTTCAAGATGGCCATACGATACAAAGCAAGGCAATTCATTCTAAGACCAGCAGGAAAACCAGCAGGAATATCATCCCCGGCAGAAATATCATCCCCGACAAGTTTTGATAGTGTAATGGAACGCAGAGCAAGGAAGGAGAAAGGGAAAAACCATCCCCAACAGGAGCATCACAACCAACCACCACATTTTAAACTGACATAATTTTCTTTGATTTGAAACAGCTACGTGAAATGTCATTGATGGCAGAAAGGCATGATACAAGGAAGATTATCAAACTGGGGCAGAAAATTTTCTTTTCAGTTTGAAAATTTTCTGGAAAATCAGGTATCCCTTAGGGGAAGAAGGAAGATAAGACAAGTCTCAAAGGAAGACGACAACAGTGTTATCCCCAACAAAGGAAAAAGAAAAAAAAAGAGACAAATCCCCAACAGTTTTGGAGGAAGGAAAACACCAGCTTCAAGTAAAGTAGTCTTGAAAGAAGCCTGATAACACAAGGAAGTGGTCTTGAACCAGTGTTATCACCAGCAGTTTTGAAGGAAAATGACAAGTTTTGATGAAGGAAGTTGTATCCCCAGCGGACAGAACAAAAGGATGAAACTTGTGTTCAAAAAAGCATAAGGTCAGTGTCATCCCCAGCAGTTTTCGGAAGAATGGAGCACCAGTTTTGAAGGAGAGAAAAGAAAAGTAAAGAAGAAAAAAGATTCCCCAGCAGTGTTATCCTCAACAGGGTTATCCACAGCTGATAACATTTTTATCCCCAGCAGTATTGAGCGAAAATAAAAGTTTTTGAAGAAAGTAGTTTTGAAAAAAAAAGAGAAGGGGAAGAAAGGATATTCCCCCAGCGGTATTCTCCCCAGCAGGTAAGTAAAGAATTCCCCAGCAATGTTATCCCCGGCAGTTTCGAGGGAAGACAACACGATTTTTTGATGGGAGCAGTTCTGATAGAAGGTACTTCAAGTAGAAGGAAATAATTTACGAGGCAAAAAAGAACAACAGTAATAGAATGCCGATAAGGTAAGTTGTTGAAGTCGGGAGCCCGCCCGTAGAACGGAGGCATTACCTTTTTAAGTTATTGTAGTCGGGAGCCCGCCCGTAGAATAGAGGCATTACCTTTTAAGTTGTTGTAGTCGGGAGCCTGACCGTAGAACAGAGGCATTTATTTTCAAGTTGTTGTTGAAGTCAGGAGCCCACCTGAAGAGATGAATGGCGATTTACATTTCAAAGTTGTTGTTGAAGTCAGGAGCCCACCTGAAGAGAGGAATGGTGTTTATTTTCTAAAGTTGTTGTTGAAGTCAGGAGCCCGCCTGAAGAGAGGAATGACGTTTATTTTCTGAAGTTGTTGTTGAAGTCAGGAGCCCACCTTAAGAGAGGAATGGTGTTTTAAATTTCAAAGTTGTTGTTGAAGTCAAGAACCCGCCTGAAGAGAGGAATGGCGTTTATTTTCTGAAGTTGTTGTTGAAGTCAGGAGCCCGCCTGAAGAGAGGAATGACGTTTATTTTCTGAAGTTTTTGTTGAAGTCAGGAGCCTGCCTGAAGAGAGGAATGGCGTTTATTTTTTGAAGTTTGTTGTCGAAGTTAGGAGCCTGCCTGAAGAGAGGAATGGCGTTTATTTTCAAGTTGCTGGTTGAAGTCAGGAGCCCGCCTGAAGAAAGTAATGGCGGTTTACTTTCCAAAGTTGTTGTTGAAGTCAGGAGACCGCCTGAAGAGAGGAATGGCATTTATTTTTTGAAGTTGTTGTTGGATTCAGAAGCCCGCCTGAAGAGATGAATGACGTTTATTTTCAAGTTGCTGGTTGAAGTCAGGAGTCCGCCTGAAGAGAGGAATGGCGATTTACTTTCCAAAGTTGTTGTTGAAGTCAGGAGCCCGCCTGAAGAGAGGAATGGCGTTTATTTTCTGAAGTTGTTGTTGAAGTCAGGAGCCCTCCTGAAGAGAGGAATGGCGTTTATTTTCTGAAGTTTATTGTCGAAGTCAGGAGCCCGCCTGAAGAGAGGAATGGCGTTTATTTTCTGAAGTTGTTGTTGAAGTTAGGAGCCCGCTTGAAGAGAGGAGTGGAGATTTATTTTCAAAATTGTTGTTGAAGTCAGGAGCCTGCCTGAAGAGAGGAATGACGATTTATATTTCAAAGTTGCTGTTGAAGTCAGGAGCCCGCCTGAAGAGAGGAATGACGTTTTATTTTCAAAGTTGGCATTGAAGTCAGGATCTCGCTTGAAGGGAGGAATGGCGTTTATTTTCAAGTTGTTGGTTGAAGTCAGGAGCCCGCCTGAAGAGAGGAATGGCGTTTATTTTCAAGCTGTTGGTTGAAGTCAGGAGCCCTCCTGAAGAGAGTAATGGCGATTTACTTTCCAAAGTTGTTGATGAAGTCAGGAGCCCGCCCGAAGAGAGGAATGGCGTTTATTTTATGAAGATGTTGTTGAAGCCAGGAGCCCGCCTGAAGAGAGGAATGGCGTTTATTTTCTGAAGTTTGTTGTCGAAGTCAGGAGCCCGCCTGAAGAGAGGAATGACGTTTATTTTCAAGTTGCTGGTTGAAGTCAGGAGTCCGCCTGAAGAGAGGAACGGCGATTTATTTTCAAAGTTGTTGTTGAAGTCAGGAGCCCGCCTGAAGAGAGGAATGGCGATTTATTTTCCAAAGTTGTTGTTGAAGTCAGGAGCCCCCTGAAGAGAGGAATGGCGATTTATTCTCAAAGTTGTTGTTGATGTCAGGAGCCCGCCTGAAGAGAGGAATGACGTTTATATTTTAAAGATGTTGTTGAGGTGGGGAGCCCTGCCCGTATAATTGAGGAATACATTTTAGTCCTTACATTTCATGTCTTGAAGTCAGTAACCCACCGGGAGAATGAAGGGTTACAACAGAAACCCCCAGCATAAATCCAAATTCAGAAATCAGAAGGAAGGAAACAGTGGCCTGAAGAAGGCAGTTCAAGCTCCGAAGGGAAAATAATTCGAAGCTCACAAGAAGGAAATAAGCAGTTCAACTTCGACAATCAAGAGAAGCCGACAAGTCAAGTCAGAAGAGAAGAAACATCAGAGGAAACACAAGAGCAAGCAAGGCAACAAGAAACACGTGAAGAACAAGTTGAAGATATAGATAAGATTTTACAATTCATAGACTAGTTTAGTCTAGCTTCTTATTTTCTGTTTAACACGATGTAATAAGGATGCAGGTAAGCAGCAGCAACAGTAACAACAGCAACAGTAGTAACAACAAAAGCACAGTTCCATGGTAGTCCCAGCTACCAAAGCTGCCCGAACTACATTGACCTGATTCCCTTTTAGCCAGCGATATGTAGGAGACCTTTTGAAGCAAAAGTTCGGTCAAATCTTTCAAAAATGCTTCACACGGAGTACTCAAACGGGCAAAAATCGCTCGTATTTGCTCACTCTATCTTTGTATAAAAACTCTTCATGTTTCCGGACAAAGAGGGGCAGCTGTGAGCACGTGATTTTTGCCCTATATGAGAATCACTCCCAAAAATTCAAAAATAAAATTATTTTTGTTTGTTTACAATTATTGTGAATTTTGTGTTATTTTTCTTGTATTGTTTACATTTGTTTGTGCATGTTCATCTTTTTGCATTAATAAAAAATACAAAAATATATTGCATTTGGGATTTAATTTTACAATTAGGAGTAATTAAGTTTATTTTTGCAAAAAATGGAAAAAATCACTAAAACATAATGTACTTTGCATTTTTAGCATTTAGCGTCCAAATTGTGTGATTTTATTTTTATTGGTGTTTAATTTCGTGTGATAATTATCATTAAGAGTTGATTAGTATTTTAACTTAATCTTGGTTTTATTGATTTTATCTAGGATTTTTGGTTTTTAAATTAGGAATTAAAAAGGAAATAAAAGAAAAGAGAAAAAATGAAAAAGGAAAGGAAATTCGGAATAGGGCCAGCTTTAAAAGAGATCCCAGGCCCAATCGACGCCTCACCCTGTCCAGTCCATCTCCATGCCCAGCCAAATGACGTCGTTTAGGCATCTCATATCTGAACCGTTGATCAGACAAATCGAACGGTCCAGTTCAGCCCCCATCATCGAAGAAACGATGCCGTTTCAGGCCCGTTGATCTGAGCCGTTCATTTAGTTTGATCGAACGGTCCATCGTGATAGTCCAAAAACCGGACCCACCCTGTTACTACCTAAACGACCCTGTTTCACCATGGAACTTGATCGCAACCGTTGGATTTTCGTAATCCAACGGCTCAGATTAACTAACTCATTTTTAATATATCAAATCTCCCCCAATACCCTACCTCCCAAACCAAATCAGACCCCGTCACTCTAATCTCAGAGACGACCCCTGTAACGCCGCAGTAAACCACCGCCCTCCGCCACCAGAAATCGCCTCACGGCAGTTTCGGTGGTCCAAAAGACTCCATTTTCACACCATGGAACCACCAAATCATCCCCTCCATGAATCCACAACCCTTTTTCCTCTAATCATCCCCGCGTTCTTCGAATATTAGGTCAAAGAACTGACCCAAACCTCGCCTTGTTCACTTGACCCCAAATTAACACCATTCCACCCCTGGACCTCTCTCATCACTCAAAGGTCTTTGGCTTCCCTCGAATCCCAATCCCCATCCTCGAATTTCAATTTTTAGCCAAGAACCCTAGCTTCGCCACAAGATCCTTTGGTGACGGCGCCAACCCTAAACTACCCTAAATCAATACCAGTTGACCACCAGAACCCCCTTGTCCCA
Source organism: Nicotiana glauca (assembly GCA_026770625.1). Lineage (NCBI taxonomy): Eukaryota > Viridiplantae > Streptophyta > Magnoliopsida > Solanales > Solanaceae > Nicotiana > Nicotiana glauca. Next base: position 27,664 of record MU740386.1, read on the forward strand.
AATCCCACGTCAGTTCCACTCGAACCAAGCCGGAACTTAAAGAATTTTGAATCAAAGGCAAACCCTAAAAAGAACCAAACTCTGGGCTGTATGCAAAGTTAGGAACTTGAGGTTTCAACCGACTTTAGTCTGAGAACACTCGATTAAAGTCCGTTTTGTCCTCAGAGTTCAATTCGAGGTTCCAAATAGGACGAATTCGTTTGGTCTAAGATTCCGAGGTATTTTTGCTTCCTTATTTTTTCTTTTGTTTGTTGTTAATGATTTGTTTGATTAATTTCGTTATTTTTCATCATTTTTCTGTCAATTACTTCTTCCTCCCCTACGGACCTTTTTCTGGTCCAATTTTCATCATTGATTTGTTTGTGTATCTATTAGGTTTGAATCGTTTGAATGTGTTTGTCCTTTAGTTTGATTCTAAAGATTAGTGTCTGTAAATGTTTGTTTTTACTATTGGGATAAATGGTTGCATTTGTATTTTATTTGATTCCCTATTAGAAATCCAATACTGAGTTTCTAGCTTAAATTGATAATTTATTATGTTACGTTTTCTTGGTTATAGCTGATAGGGTGTAATACTAGGGGGTAGGACAGTAATTCACAGTAAGTTCTGGGGGTAATTTGGACTTGAAATTTAAAATGATTAAGTGCTCCGACAATTAGCACTAGTGGACCATTAATCTAATGTATTGTTTAATAAGAATGGGGGACAAAACATAATGTTAAGGGGAAATGATTAAACAAATAAGACCCATGCTTAATTGAATTAAACAATGCTTATGACATTTAGTAATGGTCTGTAAGAGAAGATGATGGGCAGAATGTTTTCCTAATAGTTTTAGTGTCCCAAGAGTGATAGAGGGCCTGGTTTTGTTGTACAAGTATAGGATATATTGGATAGAAGATGAGCTTCATTTTTGGGGACTGTTCTGGTAGAGATAGAAGGAAGTTCCTGGAGATTCTTAGAGCCTAAGTGTCAAGACCCAATCTCCATACCCGTTCATGATGGCGCCTCTCGTGAAGACAAGGCCGGCCAACTAACCGAATTCGTTTCTTTAACACTTACTAAACATAAATAGATGGAAAATGCAACTTAAAGAACATTAATTATCAACATTATAGCCTAACTTAGCCCGAGCGAGGTGTCAGAAGTCACGAGCATCTAGGAGGATCTTTATTACAATTTCAAAATCTATAATACATAGAGTAAAATCTGGAAATCAAGAAGAAGAAGAAACTCGGTACCGCGAACGCCGGCGGTCACCTTGCTTAGCTACGATAGCAATACCTTCAATCTGCTACTAACCCGCTACCGGGTGAACAATACCAGTAACAGCACGCGAGGTGCAGGGAGTAAAGTGAGTACTTCCAACTCAGTGGTAATAAGAGTAAATAATAACTGAGCAGCAATAAACCACGTAAATAAAATCAACATGATATATAGTACAGTGTAACCCGTTGAGAAAACAGGGAAAGCGTGAAAAAAATCCTTTAGAAAATATCTTGACTTAGTTCAAAACTTCTTTTGAAAATATCCTTTTCCAACAGTTAAGCAAATGAATGCAAAAACACTTAGTGCGAGTCAGCACAAAAGCCAGCCCCTCGGGCACAAAAAAGTATGCAGAAATGAGCTCATAAAACTCGTCCCTCAGGCAATATTCTTGTTCCTAGTCAGCCATTGTTACCTGACCCGTTTACATCATACAGTGTCACTATTACCACTGTCTAAGATTTATCCTCTTTAAGAGTGATCAGACAATATCAGAACAACAAATAAATATCTCAAGAAATAACACAAATAACGAATAGTAAACAAATATATGAATGCAATTCAATGCACATGACGGTACACTCCATTACCCACTGCGGCGTGTAGTCCGATCCATTTAACGTCGACGGCGCTCACTAGGGGTGTAAACAGACTCCGGAGGGGATCCTACAGCCCAAACGCAATATCAGCCAGGTATTGGCATAAAATAGGCTCTCGACCTCAATATCAATATATAATAATCGCTACGGCGTGTAGCCCGATCCATATCAAGGAAACATCCTCACACTGGGTCCCTGACCCATCTCAGTCAAATAAGTCCACAGCCAATCGGGCGTGACATACTGTAGGGATCTCAGCCCTCATATCCTTTTCATTTAAGGTTCATGTATAAAACACAGTTATTATATTGTTCTTAATATTTGAAAACATGACTAAGAATTTATGTTATGCACACAAGTGAGGAAAAACACATAAAGATGCCGTAAGGATTCTACAGGTCGGCACAAAGCCCCAAACACGGCAATCTGCCCAAATTATGATAACAAATAATTTTAGTCAAATACGTGGTAAAAATCAACAACCGGGATGGACCAAGTCACAGTCCCCCAACAGTGCTCTACCCCACGCCCATATTCGGCGTGCAAGTCACCTCAATACGACACTATGATGTGCAAATCCGGGTTTCAAACCCTCAAGATATAATTTACAAGTATTACTCACCTCGAACCGGTGAAATTCCTCGCTCGCGACGCCTTTTCCCCTTTATTCGGCCTCCACGCGCATCGAATCTAACCAAAATCAGAGCGAATGCATTACAATATGCTAAGGGAACAATACCCAATCGAAAACCATCGAAAAATATCAAAAATCTCGAAACTAGCAAAACCCGAGCCTCGGGACCGCTTCTCAAAAAATTACAAAACTCACATCACCGGAATCCTCGTCTCGCCACGAGTCCGTATATATAAAATACAGAAGAATCGGAGCCCATTTGACCCCTCAAATCATCAATTCAAACCTTCTTAGGTTTCAAGCCCTAACCTCCATTTTTACCCTTTAATTCCTTGAATTTCAGTGTTAAAATCCTTGTTTTTACACCATAACATCATTATTCGAGTCTATAAATTCATACCTGATGGAATCCCCTTCGAATCCTCTCCAAATCGCCTCTTCCCGAAGTCTAAAAATGTTTTTCTTCTTTTCCAAGTTCGTGAACACTGTTCACTATAACACATGTCCATTTTTCGCTTTTGCGGTCCACTGACCACACCCGCGGTCACGCTTATGCAGAAATTTGACCGCTTATGCGGTCCAACTCAAAAACTCCTGGGACCGCTTATGCGGTTTCCCCTCGAATGCTTCTGCGGTCTAAAATCCGGTTATGCGGCTCCCCCTCCACATATGCGGAACCGCTTAAGCGGCTCCATTTCCGCAGATGCAGAAATACCAGAAGACAGAAAAATCTGACTGCAACAAAGGCTTCAAACTCCAGTTTTAACCATCCGAAATCACCCCGAGGCCCCCGAGACCTCAACCAAAAACACCAACACATCCAACAACCTTATTCAAACTTGTTCCAATATTCAAAACACGTCAAACAACGCTAAAACCAATAAAACACATCGGATTCAAGCCTAGTTTTCATCAAAACTTCCGAAATGCACATTCAATCAAAACCCGACCAAACGATATCCGAATGAACTGAAAATTTGCACACATATCCAAAATCACCTAACAGAGCTACTGCAACTCTCGGAATTCCATTCCGACCCTCGGCTCAAAATCTCACCCATCAACCGGAATTCACCAAAATTCAAACTTCGCCAATTCAAGCCTAATTCCACACCGATCCTCCAAAATCAATTCTGATTGCACTCCTAAGTCACAAATCATCCCCCGAAGCTAACCAAATCCCTGGAATTCCCATCCGAGCCTTCTAACTATGTAGTCAACTTCCGGTTGACTTTTCCAAAACAAGCTTCCTTCTAAGAGGCTAAGTGCCTCATTCCAACTAAAACCAAATCCATTCAACCCGATCAACTCAAATACTGATATTGAAACATGAAGCAACACAATATGGGGGAAATGGAGCGGAAACACATGAGACGACGGGTTGGGTCGTCACATCCTCCCTAACTTAAATAATCGCTTATCCTCGAGCGTACCAGAGTTGTACTAGAAGCCAACCAATAGCTGAATGACCTTACCAAGCATATACCCGGGGTGATCCCACGTCACCCTATCTTACATAGATCCGATAATACAACACAACTGAAATTTCACAGTTCATTTAGACCATAGACCGTAGAACCACATAGCACTTTCCGAAATCATACCCAGAATAAACCCAAACCAGCTATGATAAGTCGCACCTGCAACCTCAGGTGCAACCATATGAACTACATAACCCAGACACTCGAAGCGATAACTTCTATTCACAGCATTTGCCCACAACACCCGAATACCGGTGGAAAAACCTCTTATCAACAAAGGTCTTATTCTAGAACTTGCATACACTGCCAACGAATAATGAAACACGCACTAAATTGTATCAATTTCTCAGATCAACCATTCATGAAGTTACTCCCCTTTTGGTTACTACCACAACAAATTTTCGAGCTGAACCTCGATATTAATCTTCTGACAAGCTGAAACCAAATCCGTTCATATTCATTAATGACTCCAACAAAAGAGCTGTAACTCAAACTCCTCGGTACCGTCACAACACAAGGCTAGGACCCCGTACCACATCATAGAAATAGAATACCAATATTTACCCCGAAGGGCCTAATCTCCACGTAGCCTCGCTATAATGTGTGATCTTATCCAAACACTGCTACACATGAAGCACCTCAAGTTGCTATGCTCAAAATAGACAGTCACGCACAGATTGATATCTGAAACCAGCAATCCATCACATCCACGGTGAAGCAAGTAATATACACCCTTCAATCCTGAAAGGACACAACCGATGCGCTATTCGCCGAGCAACACCCAATACGGACTTTCTTTAGAAACCAGGAATCAAGACATACGAAGTAACATATGGAAAACTATTCTCAACATCACCCTGTTGCGGCGTGCAACCCGATCCAAATGACATACCCGTGGCGGCGTGCCACCCGATCCACACATATCCATGGCAGCGTGCCACCCGATCCATACATATATCTCACATAAGGAGATGCACATCGAGCCAAATTTGCTCATTACAGCAAAATACCAAGTACCGGTCGTAATCATACCGAGTGCATACAATATCTACATATAGAGTTGTAAGCTACAAAACTCAAACACAACTGAGGTTCTTCCCCCTCAACTTACACTATGAATCTCTATAGCACCGCACCATATGTGCCCACAGTCTGAAAATCACAATGCCTCACAACACTGAAACAATAAATCATAGATCTCCCCAGGTCACTAACAAGCTCAATAACGAAAGATTAACCTATCCCTCAACAACACATATCAAGGCCAACTAAGCCATCTCAATCTGAATACGTAGCCAATCATCTTACCAACAAACTCATTACCAAGAAGCCTGAAGCTGCTTCTTCCACTACTATAACTCATACCAGAGCCGTACAATACGGTGCCCGACACCAAATCAATACCGAATTCCACAATCTCGCCCGGCGACATGCCCGACCACAAGAAATGCATTTGAAAAAGAGTCCCTCAATACCGGAACTGAGTCAATGGTAGAAACCTCTATACTGACATCCGTCACAAAGGCCCAATTAAGGAAAGCAATCCTTCCCAGCCGTCCGCTGATCTTTGGAGTACCAACCACTCTGCTATAATCCGATGCACCTCGCCACGCAACTGATGGCATTTCCGACATAGCCCATAGCACAATAGTATAGAACAACCCACATTGTGACAACCACTCTATAGCTCAGCATTATATACAAAATCTAACATACCAACAAAGAAGGACCCACTCGGGCCTCTAATCCCAATAGCCGCTAATGGTACCAATACACACTATCCACAACCACTACATAGACTGAACATGAGAACTCACAGTCATTCTTCGAAGATATTCTAAAATTCTCATGTGTCATCAAACACACTCAGATATCAAAAGTCGACCTATCAAGAAAATGCTGCAACCCTACCGAAGTGCCATCAACTAAATCACATTACCATTTTTCTGAAACATATACCCTTGTTAAATCACTATGATTAGCAACACCGTTTCCTTAGTCATATGAGGATCATTCACCTTAATCCTCTGAAGATCGATTCTTAAATCACCTGCAGCTGCCCGTGCTGCTTAAGAATTTAATGACTTTCCATTCCGAACTGAACTGAACCTTACACACATAAATCCGAATCCTCTACAACATATCGCATATATCATACCACACTAAGATAACATGATGAATTTTATCTCCCTTCCGCGCGGCCGACATCGACGCACTCAACTAGTCAAAACTTTCATTGATCCCATTTAGAAGAAAATCATTACACACTCCATGCTCCGCATACCCATAAGAAATATACTCATCTTCAAACCACGGTAAAACCCAACA
>MU740387.1:26885-37893 GCA_026770625.1 Nicotiana glauca
ATATATATATATATATATATATATATATATATATATATATATATATATATATATATATATATATACACACACACACATATAGATATACACATACAGATGCTCCTGACATAATACTATATACTTTGATCGAACCATCTACCCTCTTTTTGTTCTACTCCAAGCAAGCAGTGTAGTTTCATTAGATCTGCTGTGTAACTAATGAGTGAAGAAAAAGAGATAAACATTGGTGAGAGATTTTATCAAGAAAAGAAGAGAGACATAGAGACTATACTATTGGTGTAAAGCTACACCATTCATTCTTTACTTAAGAAACATTGATTACTGAAAGAGAACACCCTTGCAACCCAAGGGAACTAGACTAGGATTCACATAAAATCCAAACCAGTATAAAAATTCTGGTATCTTTAATTCCTGCATTTTGTTTCTGCATTTATTATTATTATACTGTTCTTATTTCATGTCGAATAATTTATAAACTAGTCAACTACTTATAAAAGTTATTAAAAATAAGCAATTCACCCCTCTTGTACTTTCAATTGGTATCAGAGCTGGACTCACATCTTTTTTCTTAACAGCTTGTGAGAAAAGATCATTGCAAATCAAGTTATTGTCGGAGCACTCTTTCAAGAGGTAACATTGCAAGTTAGGCCAACGTACTTCAATGGACAATATTTTTCTCACTAGAAAGTACGTATGGAAATATACGCAAAGTCTTATGATGTCAAGGTTTGGCAAGTTATCAAAAAGGGGAACTATCCACTACCTCCAGCTACTTAACCACTTGCTGATCTAAAAGATATAGATGAATACACTGATGAGCAAATGGCGGTTTTTCAAGTCAATTCTAAAGCAAGAAACCTACTCTATAATGCTATAAGTGGAGAAAAATATGAGAAAATCTCCAGTTGTGATATAGCCAAAGAAACATGGGATAAACTCAAATTACTTATGAAGGAACCAGTAAAGTGAAAGAGACCCATATCAACATGTTGGTTCATGACTACGAACTCTTTCAGATGAAAGAAAGAGAATCTATAGAGGATGTGTTTGCCAGGTTCAGTAAAATTATTAGCTATCTAAAAGCCTTTGGCAAACCATATTCAAGTGGTGATCAAGTTAGGACAATTTTGAGAAGTCTACCAAACACTTGGCAGACAAAATAGGTTACACTTGAATCACAAGATCTGAACAAATTATCTTATGATGAACTACGAGGATAACTTATAGCATTCGAGAAAACACATCTCAAGAAAACAAGCCAAGAAGAAAAGAATAAAACAATTGCTTTTAAGGACACAACTGAAAGAGTAGAAAATGATATTGATGATGACCCTGAAGCTCTTGAAGAAGAAATCGCCATAGTATCAAGGAATATGGATGGTCTAATGAGGAGATACATGAACACAAGAAGAGGCAGGATACCACCCAGGCGAACTAGGCAATATAATGAACAAGACAAAAATAATGATAAATGCTATGAGTGTGGAAGATATGGGCATGTTCAGGCTGAATGCCCAGATCTTAAAAGAAACGTTTCTAGAGGATTTAACCAAAACAAATCATTTGGAAGCTGGAGTGATAAAGACAGTTCAGAACACGAAGAGGTAGCTAATATGTGCTTTATGACAACCCTGGAAATTGACATGAACAAACTCTCAGGGTGCTGGACATATGAGGATACATCATACGATGAATGCAAAGATGATAATGAGAACTGTTTCATGCATGAGGTGAAACAAGCGAGGTAAGATCTTACAATTATGAAAGATGTAATGAATCAAAGGACATTTTTGACCTTACTCTAAAAGAGTCTCAAAAAATGATGAATGAACTAAAGAGACTCAACAGAGAAAACAAAGGCTGGGAACTTAAGCTTGAAGTATGAAAAATTGAAAAAGGAAGTACTTCAAGATGAGTTTCAGGAATTGCAAATGCAACTCAATGGCATGCGCAAATTCACCAATCATAGTTTTGTCAAGTCGAATCAGGCAAATTACAAGTCAACTGGAAAAACACCACTTAGAACAGAGTCCACTAGTACTAACATAAATGGAAGATCCAAGAGTGGATCAGGACCGACCTATGTGTCACTACTGTAATAAAAGTGGACATAAATATTCCTTTTGTCGATTTCATAAATCTAATGTTTCGAGGTGGATTTGAAAACCCAAAAACAATCCTGAATCTAGTAATACTAACAACAAGGACCCAAGCAAGTTTGGGTTCCTAAAAGGAAGTGATAATTATACTTTGCAGGAACACCACAGGAAGAGCCGCAAAGGAAAATAGTACTTAATAGTGCGTGTTCCAGCCATATGACAAGTGACAAAAACCTGTTTAAAGAAGCTACAAAGATATATGGAGGAAGTGTTAACTTTAGTGATGATTCAAAAGGAAAAATTGTCGGCACTGGCACAATTCCATTCAATTACAATTGTGATATTACTAAGGTTTATCTTGTAGAAGGACTCAACTACAATCTTCTGAATATAAATCAGCTATGCGACTTAGGGTATGAAGTAAAGTTCAAGAAAACAGGATGTGCTATTGAAGATGAGACAGGTAAGATAATCCTCCCAGGAAAGAGGTATGGAAATGTCTATATTCTTGATGGTTTTGAAAATCTAGATGGTCATATTTGCTTAACATCCATATATGGTGATCCATGGCTATAACATAAGAAATTTTGTCATGCAATCATGTATCTTATAGAAAAAATCTCCAAGCATGACTTAGTTATCAGGTTACCTGTCACGACCCAAGTTCGCCCTCCATGAACTGTCGTGACGGCACCTACTCTCTACGACTAGGTAATCCTAACAATTGCGGAAAAAGAAAACAAAATGTGGAAAAACTGATAAAACCTTAAGATAAACAAATATAGAAGGGTTTAAGATGTCGCTCGACACATACTAATACAAGATCTCAAAAACTGAATAACTTCCCAAAACCTAGAATCTCATGAAATCACAAGGTATAGATACTACATAGTGCTATAACTCCAAAATTTCCAAATCAAAGATATACAGAAGGGCTATAACTACAAGAGAGAATGGAGAGAGACTCCTCGATCTGTGGATGCGACAGATATACCTCGAAGTCTTTGATAAGAAAGTAACTCCACACAGAGAGCAATCGGGGATCTCCCAGTATACCGTTCTGTAGTCCCCAAATGTAAATATCTAGTGGATCTCTCAGGTGTCGTCATGTAGTTCGACTCATAGTGCGTGGGGATCTACCGGAATCACGATCCGTAATCCCAAATATAAATACCCAGTATTGGGGGAATCTGCCGGGTGCAGTCCTGTAGTTCCAATATAAATGTCTGGGTGGATCTATCAGAATATAAATTCGTAGTCCCAAATAAACAGGCAAGGGGGATCTACCGGGATATCGTCCGTAGTCCCAAAGTAAACACACAACAGTAACACGAAAAGTATTCAATTCAATTCTATTTCATACCAAAGTAAAACATGTATTTCTAACCTAGTATGCTGCACAGAATTCAAATAAAGCAGTTTGAGCAAGTAAAGCAATTAAGTCCAATTGACATGCTTCCCTAAGCTAACAGTAGACATAAATTGCAAGTAGTATAAATAGGGAAGGAAACACAGCTATAATTACTTAATGAAAATAGGATTTCCAAAAATTACCACAAGTACGGACTCGTCACCTCACGTACAAGGCATTTCATATATCAACAATACCAAATCCTAAGGGGAGTTTCCCCACACAAGGTTAGGCAAGCCACTTACCTCGAATCGACTCAATCAACTCGAAATCATGTTCTTGCCACGAGTACTCGACTCTAAATACCCTAAATCTATTCAAATCAATTACATAATGTAAATATAACTTCAAGTAACTAATTCCACTAATTAATGCGCAGCTAACACGCGAAATTAAGAAAATTGCCCTAAAAGTCCCCCGGGCTCACATCTCGGAATCGGGTAAAAGTTACGGATTATGAAACCTCATTCACTCACGAGTCTAACCATACCAAAATTATCCAAATCCGATGTCAAATTCCCAATCAAAACTCAAAATCTTAGTTGAAGAACTCTATTCCATTTTTCCCAAATGTTTCACCCCAAATCCGAAATTAGATGATGAATTCATTATTACAAGGAGCTCATCACAAAGGCATTGGGCATCTTGGAACACTCTATGCTTACCATGTGAAGAAGGTGGTGTTGGATTCAGATCCTTGCATGATATGTCCAAAGCATTGTTCTGCAAATTATGGTGGAATTTTAGAACAAAACCAACCTTGTGGAGTGCATTTATGAGTCAAAAATATTGCAAAAAGCTCAATCCTATAATAGTACCTTGGATACATGGATCTCATGTGTGGAGGAAGATTCTTGAATGCAGAGATCGTATTGAGCATCAAATACTATGGCAGCCTAAGATGGGATCTTTATTATTCTGGTTCAAAAACTAGACAGGCCTGAGAGCTCTATATTTTTCACACCATCAAATTTTTCCTGCGATGAGTCAATTCAAAACATTTATAATGTGGTACAGAATGGACAATGGGATGAGGAGCTGCTCAACGAGATCTTACCAACTGATCTTGCGACTCATATTCTGGAGAACTTAAAACCACCAGCAATGGAGTTTGTTCTTGACAAACCTATATGGATGCTTGAGACTAGGGGAGAGTTCAGTGTGAAGTCAGTGTGGGAATACTTGAGAAGAAGGAACGAGCCCTGTAATGCATATATATAAAAATCTGGGTAAAAGGTCTCCCTTTTAAGATTGCATTTTTCATGTGGAAATTATGGAGAAACAAACTACCTCTGGATGATTTATTTAGAAGGCTGGGGTACTGAATAGCATCAAAGTGCTGGTGCTGTGTAGAACCAAAAGAAGAGACAATGTAGCACTTGTTCTTTACATCAAGACCTACCAAAACAGTATGGAAATTATTTTTGGGACCAGCAGGGATTGCAACAGATGGAATTTCTTCTCACCAGGCTATAATAAGATGTTGGACAGCTGATGTCTTACCTCGACTACAGCCTATTCTTCAGGCTTTACCATCAGTGATAGTGTTGGAATTGTGGAAAAGAAGGAACAGCTACAAACATGGAGATGCAGTCACAGTTAGTAGAGTGATTTACCAGATATCAACGACCTTGCAATCACTAGTCAAGCTCAGGAAACCAGGAATGCAGAATGTACCCCACAAATGGCCCGACTTAGTTAACGTGATGGAGAATTACACACCAGCTCTGCAATACACTAAAGTTCTATGGTATTATCCGAGTGAAGGATGGATAAAAGTGAACACTGATGGGGCTTCAAGGAGAAACCCAGGCATAAGTGCTATTGGTTATGCATCGAGGAATGAAGAAGGGGATGTCATATTTGCTTGTGGAAAGGAAATCCAGGATAGGACAAACACAACTGCAGAAGCAAGGGCAATGCTGGAGGCAATGAAATACTATATAGAGAATGACTATCTACTAATCGAACTACATACAGATTCAGTGTTACTTAAGAAGGTCCTAGATGGAGAGTGGACTGTTCCATGGAGTATTACTGTGGAAGTGGAGGATATCAAGGAGCTGATGAATAGGAGCAATGTAACAGTGTCTCATAATCTCAGAGAAGGTAATAGATTAGTAGACTATTTGGCTAACTATGCACTAGATCAGGGAACAATTGAAGCTCATAATTTCTGGGAGCTAGACACTCAAGGAAGGAATATAGTAAATGATGATAAATCAAGATGCCCTTATCTGCGTGTAAAAGTGATGAGAAGATAAGCGAGGAAGGGGTGACAAGGTGGAGATCAATGGTGGTAATACTGGGAGTTTTGGAAAGGAGAACCAAAGGTGCAAAAGGAAGGCAGTATACATGTTATGGTCAAATCCTTGGGGAGGATATTATAGCATACATTTTTTACACTAACAGTTTGTTCTTGTATGCAGGTACAGCTATGCCATATATACTTTATTCTCTAATGACTCCCCAGTTGGTGGTATTAGTACCTGTTACTCAATTCATCGGGGGGAAGTTTAAAATAATGTAGGGAATGGCATCAAGACGAGCATAATTAGGAACCTATTGGAAATACATAAGACTTGGACCTATCAACCTTGTCATGTGCAACTCCAAGACATCATTGTGTTGCATGTAAGCCAGAAGAAGGAAGATAATAAAGGGCAAAGTAATTGAACTTGAGTTTGTGATTTCATGCACATAGGAAATATCACAAAAAGGTTAAAAAAAGATGGGCATCAGACAGAGAGTGCAGTAACACAACAATGTATCAAATGCCTGGTTTTACAAGACGTGTACCTAGCAATAAAAAAAATGCATGGTTTTCATGCTGGAAAGCACGTGATATGGCGTTAAAGATGAAGGCTGCACAGATTTTGAGCTTTAGGGCTTTGGTTATTTTAATCAAAGAATAGGAGAAAATGCCAAGAAATGGGGTTCTCAAGGTAGGCAAGTGCTTTGGGGAATTTAAAATAGGATTAAAAGGCACAGAAGCGTGCATCAAAATGTCGAGGAGTATTGGTCAATGTGTGACCAAAGCTTTTAGACACGATGCAAGCCTGTTAATGCACATGCTCATATGAATGTTTTTGTTATTTTAATCCAAGCATGGGTGCAAATGTCAAGAAATGGGGTTCTCAAAGTAAGCATTTGCTTTGTGGTAATACAAGGCACGCCTCCTATGGAAATAAAAATTCGACAATCATATCTTTTACTGCAAGCTTGTCCAGTTTCTCCATATGCACGCCTAGAAAGCTAGAATTTTTGCTCGCATGCTTCCTTGGTAACAAAAAGCAGGAGCAATTACGTCCTACTCGCGCTTGGACTACAACAATGTCTGAAACGAATTTTTGGATCACGAGTGAAACAAAGGGCAGAATCATGTGGAATCCAAGTCAAAAATCAAGGAGTGGAATTAATAAATTATGGCTTCACAAGGGCCAAGAAAGGCAAGGCCATAAAATGATAAACAAATTGGAGGACTGGACAATTGCTATTATAAAAACAAATGGGATACTACATTCAAGGTGCTGGAATATAATATTATTTGGTCTTCATCTTGAGCAAAACAATAAGATAAAGGTAGTGGTAAAAAAGCTGGAAACAAAAGGGGGACGAAGCGTGTTATACAATGGCTGCACATGCCAACAATATTGGACGCCACAAAGTTTTGCAAGCATGATGCTTTTGGCAAATGTTCATGCATCGATAGACAGTTGTGGGAATCTCAAGGGGACATCACATGACCACAAGCTACAGTATCTGTATGCTACAGTAATCATATGCTATGGTAATCACATGCTACAGTAACCGCATGTTGAGTTTCAAACTCAATATTGATAATATAACTCATGTAATCAGCAATGTTTATCTTTTTCATTTTTGTTAGACCACCTGACACTGTAATTTTATTTTATTTGGATTTTTATTTATAAAAAAAATAGCACTAGGAACTTGCCTAGCGGTTTGCCAAAAAAGAAGATGATGAATTCATGTTTAGATTTGTCGACGCCCCCGTTTTTCCTCCCCTTCTTTGAAAAAGAAAGAGAAATCGGGTTTATGACATTATGCACAAAACAACTCTTATTCCCTTTTGAGGAACCGGGTTACGGAGTTTGAAGAGTCGCCACCTAATGATTATAGTGCATTAGGACACTTTAAAGAGAAGAAGCGATTTTGAAAGAAAACCAGAGTTCGGGTAAGGGCTTGAGATTATCTCGAGAGGAAGGTGTTAGGCACCCCTCAAGATCCACTAGTGTGGTTCCCGGCCATGCTTTAATTGTGACTTTAAAAGAAAGGGAACACGTAAGGTTTGCACATAGCAATGACAGATAAGTTTGAAAGTTTTAGAAAAAAAATGACATAAATGATTAAAAGAAGGATTAATTGGAAGGAAACAAAATTTTAAGAAAAAAACCTTATACAAATCAAGAAAAGAAAAAGGGTCCTAGGTTTGAATACAATATGGATCACATCAATGCAATACCCAGAAATCATTCCTCAAAAGAGGGGTCGCACGAGATATTAGCGCACCGGTCATCATCTCCATATTCTACCCTTCCCACCCCGCTAAGGTATTTAAACGTGTGGATTGGTCACGATTCTTATTGCGTGCTATTACCCATCCCATCATATAGGTCCTAGAGGGTGTTTTAGGACCACTATTCCTATAAGGTGAGGACTAGGTTGAACCCTTAGGTTTAAAGGCAAAAATACTAAGCAACATGCAAAAGCAAGTAGGACTTCATATAAGGGATCACATAAAGGCATGTAAAAGGCTCAAATATCCCTCCACGAATAGACATACAATTAGCACGCCTCAATCACATTTAAGGTCTAAGGGAGTGAGAGTTTAAAATCTGGAATATTCGAAAATAGATTAGCATAGAAGCTGAAAGTTTGGGCAGAATTTGGCAGGAGAGTTGGAGAAACTGAAGGTGAATCAGTAAAATACGTATCATTTAGGAATAAAAGAAAACAGTTTTTTTTCAAACACAGTTAAGACCATATACGTATGCAGTACCTTACGAACAGGAGAACAATTTTCGACGGGTAGGGTAGAAAACATATAGCACCAGAGAAAGAGGAGTAAATACATTAGTATTAAACACATTCACAGAAGACATTTAAAAGCACAGTACTCTGCTCTTTTTTTAAAATAGTAGTTTAGCTTCAGATTGAAAATATAACATATAGCGGGACGTAAAAGTTATTCAGGATTTTGAAAAGAAAGAGAGAATACTGAATATATTAATGTCAAGAATATAGCCTTTGAAAATTACAGAGGTCGTAATAAGTTTTAGGGAAATTAGTAGTCCAGCCTTGGACTGGAAAAGTAACTTGGTTGAAAACATATAGATGAAAAAGTAAGACAGGAATTTAGTAGTAAAACCAAACGGACTTCAGGGAAGGCAAACAAGTTTGGGCAACTTTTAAAGAGGTCGAATGGCTTAGACTTAAGATGATTAATCAATTTTTATCCGGCCTAAGGCTTGCCTAGGCATTATAAAAGAAAGCGGACATGCACATCATTGTTTAATTTTTAGAGAAAACCTGTTAACCAGCCTTATGTGATTGAATAACTAATGAGAGGTCCAAAACATTGCAAGTGGACTCCTAATTGCATGATATCTAATTCACGTAATAGTCCTAAGACATGATATCTAAATGCAGTTGTAGAACTTATAATTGTTAACTGATTATGGTTATGAAAAATAACAGACTGAAAGCAAAGGAACCTAGGAGCAGGATTTCTATATGTAGAATGCATGCCTTATACACGATTTCTATTGCATGAATAGGTAAGTAAAATCCTATAGGCATGTTCTCTACCCGTACCCTTAAATAAACATGCATAACCCTCCCCAATTTCACTATAAAACCCCATTGTTGTTTACAAGTTATTACAGATCAAGTAATTAAATTACAACAGTGAAGAGTAAAGCAAGAAGTTATTCTATAGGGAGCCTTCAGCCAGGCCCAAATCTCCAATCTCACTCCTTTCGAATTTCACAGCCTTTACCGAGAGCTTGGGTGCAGCAAAGTTCCCTAGGGGTCCCTTGGGACCCTGGCCAATACCAGACACCCAAGACAAATCACCATTGACAAGTGCAAGTGTGGAATTACCAGCCTTGTGCATAAAAGTTCAGTGGGTACTCAAGGTACCCAAAGCAATGCTTGCACTAAGGGGACAGAACCTAAATTCTAAGAGTAGTATGATTGTGATGGAATTTGAAGGAGTTGAGTTGGAAAAGGTTTCACATGAAGGACAGTTTTGAGAGAAAAGTAATCAATTGAGTTCGAAAACAGTTAATATGGGACAAGTTTTGAAAGCAAAGAGTCACACAGTACTCAGGAAACACCAACAGGGGCAGGGAAAAAGGGAACAAATAACTCACAAGCAAGAACACAGTTACATATACACAGAACACCAAAGAGAAGTACTTCAGAATAATCAAGCATGTTTCAAACAAAGGGGTAAGGGTCTTAACAGTATTAGATTGATAGATTCACACATCAGGAAAAGGTTCAGAGTTACTTATTAGCTAAAATGGTCCTGAATACATGCTAGTAGGGTACAGGTGTGAGGGGGAATAAGGAGAAACATGCAGGAAACAAGCACAGGCATGCCAGATTATATTAATCAACACAAAGGCATGCTAATTGCATTAAGAGCAACAAAACCATAAGTAGAAGCATGCAAGAGACAAAAATAAGTGTAACACAAAATAGAAAACATATTGCTTTTGGGGCTGTAAATCAAATAGGAGACATACCAGTTGAAGGTAAAGTAATGCAGGGTAGTGGTGAGTTATAGTATGCAAGATGGTATGCAGAGAGAGTAGCAGTATAGAGAAGCAGTAACAATAGCAAAAGTGAGCAAAAATAGCAGAAGTGAGCAGCAATAGAAGTGAGCAGCAGTATAGAGAGCAATGGAAGTGAGCAGCAATATAATGGAGCACTGAAATAGTCTAAAACTCAGCCTGCGTTTCAAACTAGTGGAGCAACCAGTAGTCACAAGAGAAGTGAGAGAGATTGTGTGAAATAAAGAGAGAGTACTGAATATTTTTTTTTTGTGTGAGAGAGAGTTCAGAATAATTTTGTTCGTGTATGTGTGTGTTAAGTGAGAAAAGAAGAGTAATACTTATAGTTTTTTGAAAACAGTAGAGAATAGGGTATAATTATAGGAGCAGCACCCAATTGAATCAATCACAGGTCCTAATTTCCTTAAACCAGAGACTCATGATTCGACTAGGAGTACAGATTATCAGAAAAGAATCAATCAGTCGATTAATAAGCATGCAGCATGTAATAAAGGCCAAGTACATAATGCTCCAAATAAGGAAAATATATACTGAGCATTCGAATAACATGTTTAAGTACACAAATATGGTAAGCATGTAAATCAACTCTGAAATTTGTCAAAGAATCACAGACAAGACCAAAATCAGAGGGAATCAACACCAAGTATAGAAAGCAACTCACAAGTAAGGAAACA
>MU740387.1:51539-87790 GCA_026770625.1 Nicotiana glauca
AAAATAGATTAGCATAGAAGCTGAAAGTTTGGGCAGAATTTGGCAGGAGAGTTGGAGAAACTGAAGGTGAAGCAGTAAAATACGTATCATTTAGGAATAAAAGAAAACAGTTTTTTTTCAAACACAGTTAAGACCATATACGTATGCAGTACCTTACGAACATGAGAACAATTTTTGACATGTAGGGTAGAAAACATACAGCACCAGAGAAAGAGGATTAAATACATTAGTATTAAACACATTCACAGAAGACGTTTAAAAGCACAGTACTCTGCTCTTTTTTAAAAATAGTAGTTTAGCTTCATATTGAAAAAATAAGATATAGCGGGACGTAAAAGTTATTCAGGATTGCGAAAAGAAAGAGAGAATACTGAATATATTAATGTCAAGAATATAGCCTTTGAAAATTACAAAGGTCGTAATAAGTTTTAGGGAAATCAGTAGTCCAGTCTTGGACTGGAAAAGTAACTTGGTTGAAAACATATAGATGAAAAAGTAAGACAGGAATTTAGTAGTAAAACCAAACGGACCTCAGGGAAGGCAAACAAGTTTGGGTAACTTTTAAAGAGGTCTAATGGCTTAGACTTAAGACGATTAATCAATTTTTATCCGGCCTAAGGCTTTCCTAGGCGTTATAAAAGAAAGCAGACATGCACATCATTTTTTAATTTTTAGAGAAAACCTGTTAACCAGCCTTATGTGATTAAATAACTAATGAGAGGGCCAAAACATTGCAAGTGGATTCCTAATTGCATGATATCTAATGCACGTAATAGTCCTAAGACATGATATCTAAATGCAGTAGTAGAACTTTTAATTGTTAACTGATTATGGTTATGAAAAATAACAGACTGAAAGCAAAGGAACCTAGGAGCAGGAATTCTTATATGTAGAATGAATGCCTTATACATGATTTCTATTGCATTAATAGGTAAGTAAAATCCTATAGGCATGTTCTCTACCCATTCCCTTAAATAAACATACATAATCCTCCCCAATTTCACTATAAAACCCCATTGTTCTTTACAAGTTATTACAGATCAAGTAATTAAATTACAACAGTGAACAGTAAAGCAAGAAGTTATTCTATAGGGAGCGTTCAGCCAGGCCCAAATCTCCAACCTCACTCCTTTCGAATTTCACAGCCTTTACCAAGAGTTTGGGTGCAGCAAAGTTCCCTAGGGGTCCCTTGGGACCCTGGCCAATACCAGACACCCAAGACAAATCATCATTGACAAGTGCAAGTATGGAATTGCCAGCCTTGTGCATCAAAGTTCAGTGGGTACTCAAGATACCCAAAGCAATGCTTGCACTAAGGGGGTAGAACCTAAATTCTAAGAGTATTATGATTGTGATGGAATTTGAAGGAGTTGAGTTGGAAAAGGTTTCACATGAAGGACGGTTTTGAGAGAAAAGTAATCAATTGTGTTCGAAAACCGTTAATATGGGACCAGTTTTGAAAGCAAATAGTCACACAGTACTCAGGAAATACCAACAGGGGCAGGGGAAAAGGGAACAAATAACTCACAAGCAAGAACACAGTTACATATACACATAACACCAAAGAGAAGTACTTCAAGATAATCAAGCATGTTTCAAACAAAGAGAGAGTACTGAATTTTTTTTTGTGTGAGAGAGAGTTCAGAATAATTTTGTTTGTGTCTGTGTGTGTTAAGTGAGAAAAAAAGAGTAATACTTATAGTTTTTTGAAAATAGTCGAGAATAGGGTATAATTATAGAAGCATCACCCAATTGAATCAATCACAGGTCCTAATTTCCTTAAATCGGGGACTCATGATTCGAATAGGAGTACAGATTATCAGGAAAGAATCAATCAGTCGATTAATAAGCATGCAACATGTAATAAAGGCCAAGTATATAATGCTCCAAATAAGGAAAATATATACTGAGCATTCTAATAACATGTTTAAGTACACAAATATGGTAAGCATGTAAATCAACTCTGAAATTAGTCAAAGAATCACGGACAAGACCAAAATCAAAGGGAATCAACACCAATTATAGAAAGCAACTCACAAGTAAGGAAACAATTTGAAAAATCAATGTAAGAACCCTTAAGGAAAACACATACAAATCTTGGATTCAAAGAGATGCTCGGAATTAACAGAATATTCAGTAAAGAGAAGAATTTAAACTTATTTAAACACAACAGTCACAATGCTAAGAACCCTAAGTAAGGAATCATATAAACAGCGGAGAGTCGGAACCTTAGGAAAGGTCTAAAGCATGAAACTCAGAAACAAACAGGTTTACAATATAATCAAACACATAATCATAGGAATAATCGCATAACACTCAAAGAAACAAAAAGCTTGGTGATTTTTAAAAAGGGGGTCGGAAACCCTAGTTTTGAAAAGAGGTACAAGAACGTTTAAAAACTTGAACTAATCGAAGGTATCGAGTAATAAGTAGTGTAGAACTTAAAGAATAAACTAGAAATCATTTAAAAAGACGTAGATTAAGAGATTCAGGCAAAATTAGGGTTTGCAACAAAATCAATGAGATGAGAAACCTGGCCGTGAAACTTGCTAATAACAACATTTAAAGCATCATCGGACAAAAACCCACCGGAGAAAGGCCGGAGATAAGCCAAGCAAGGCTTCTAGGGACCGTCGTTCATGGTGGAAGCTCTGGGGATTCAAATCTCAGAGAGAAACAACGAGACAA
Organism: Nicotiana glauca; assembly: GCA_026770625.1. Taxonomy (NCBI): domain Eukaryota; kingdom Viridiplantae; phylum Streptophyta; class Magnoliopsida; order Solanales; family Solanaceae; genus Nicotiana; species Nicotiana glauca. Next base: position 54,228 of record MU740387.1, read on the forward strand.
GGTTCCCTGGCGACTGGAGGTCGAGAGAAGTGAGGATGGAGTTGGCCGGAGAGGCGATGAGAACCATCGGAGAAGAACCAGAAGGTTCTAGAGAGAAGGAGGAGACGAAGAGTGTAAGAGAGAGACTGGTCTCTATGCAAAATGAGGGGTCAAGGGTGGGGGTCGATTGATTTAATTCAGGCAATATAATTTGGGCCGTTGATCTCATTTGATCAACGGCTCAGATCAAAACCCAGCTGGACCGGGTATTCGAATGGGGTATGGGTCGGGTCTTAATTGAAATTGGGTTGGGTTAATTGGAATATGGGTTGTCTGAAATGGGGTTAAAATTGGGGTTCAATTTGGCTATGTTTGCAATAAACTTCGGCTAGCATTTAAATAGCCATTTTCCCCTTTTTATTTTATAAAAATAGTTAATTTAAAAAACAAATTGAAAATACAGAACTAATTAATAATATATAAATATTAATATAAAAATACCAGAAATGATTTTATAATTATAAAACGCGGTTAATTATAAAATAGGCTATAATTGCAATTTTGAACAATTTAGCTAAAAAATATCGAATAAATTTATAAAAAATATGCAAAAAATCACCTTAATCATATTTGGTGTAAATATAATGATGGAAAATAACTGACTCATAAAAGGGACAATTTTGGAGTAATTATTTAGATTTTATATTGCTAAAATAGGCAATAAATTAACTCTAAAATTTTTAAAGAATTGGGTGAAATACTAAAACCTTTGGGGATGCTTATATATGCATATGAATGCTATTTGAAAGTATTTTTGGGGTATAAAAATACATAGAGAAAAATTGGGTATCAACAAGATTAATGGGTTATAAGAAAAAAGGAGTTAGGAATCATTACCTACAAACTTCCTCCAAAAATCTCTCCAAAATTCGCCTCCTATCGAGCTCCAATTTCGTGACCCTATTTTCCCTCCGTTGGGTTTCGTGAAGACACCTAGTCTTAAGGACTAGGTAAGCCTACTAAAATGCGGAATAACAACCATAACTAATAACAGCTAGAATTCTTCTAAGATGAATCCCTTATACAATGAACAACTTCCCAAAACCCGGTAGTACAAGTCATAAGCTCTACAGAGTTTCGCTACAACCTCTATACAACCATATGGAAATAAGTACAACAATGTGAATATAAAATAGGAAGGTGACTCTGAAGCCTACGAACGCAGCAACAGGAATACCTTGAGTCTTCTCGGCAAGAGTCTGCACAGCTATTACCAAAAACAATACTTGGATATGCACATAAAAAAATATGCAGAAGTATAGTATGAGCACACCACAGCGGTGCCCAGTAAGTATAAAGACTAACCTTGGTGGAGTAGTGACAAGGAACAGTCAAGACACATACTAGTCTAATAAGTAGAACAAGTATAGGTATAGAAAAGAACCGAACATGATATCTATATAAAGACTATGCGATATTTCTAACAATTCAAAAAAATTACAATAAGGAAAGGAAATATCAAATAATAATGGAAAACCCATAATAAAGCTCATAAAAGTGAACAAAGAAAAATACAACCCAACTCGAATTCACAATACAGTAAGGACAAGTCATAACTCATCAACTACGGTAGCCCACACCTTGAGCCATAACCATCAAACATCAATAAAATATTCAATCTCTTTTCAAGTGGTAAAAATTAGTTTAAATTCTACTTTCTTGAAATAAATGTCCTTCTTAAAAGAGTTTCTTTCAAAATAATGCTTCAAATATAATCTTTTCAAAAAAAAGAAAATCCTTCGAAAATAAGTCACCCTGTGACATCTCATCTCATAATCACACAATACGGATCTCAATACCTGAACCTAACACTTGGCATCTTGTGCCCTCATCACCCCTCGTAATTATACTGACAACTCACGCGCCTAAAGAGTCATTCTCACATGGAAGTAAAAAAATAAACATGGGTGCGTCTATACTCAGAAATCTCAAGGAGCCTCCTACCCGATAAGGGTGATTAACTACGTGTATGCTTGTACAAGTGTCCTATCACAGTTTGCACCAACTAGTAAGTGTAAGGAATTGAAAGGACAACACCTATAATGTTTACACATGGATAGAATCAATGAAAACATCAGCTAAGAACACAATGATTTTAACAGGGGATCTCCTAGGATATTGTCCCGTAGTCCCAAAAGTAAATATGTGTGCTAGAGATCTCTTGGTATCCCCAGGATCTCTTGGCATCCCCAGGATCTCTTGGTATCCCCAGGATCTCTTCTAGGGATCTCTTGGTATCCCGAGGATCTCTTGGTACCCTCAATATATGTTCTAGGGATCTCTTGGTATCCCGAGGATCTCTTGGTATCCTCAATATATGTTCTAAGGATCTCTTGGTATCCCAAGGATCGCTTGGTATCCTCAATATATCTTCTAGGGATATCATGGTATCCCGAGGATCTCTTGGTACCCTTAATATATGTGCTAGGAATCTCTTGGTATCTCGAGGATCTCTTGGTATCCTCAATATGTGTTCTAGGGATCTCTTGGTATCCCGAGGATTTCTTGGTATCCTCAATATATGTTCTAGGGATCTCTTGGTATCCTCAATATATGTGCTAGGGATCTCTTGGTATCCTCAATATATGTTCTAGGGATCTCTTGGTATCCCGCACTACAGTCTAAATCAATATAAATGTACATGTGCACGACATCACCTTTCGTGCCTTATCTCTGTTCCTCACCCAAACAGTAGAAACAAGAACATTCTGGCAAGGGAATCAACAATAGGAACAATAACATCCCAGCAAGGGAGTCAATAATAGGAACAATAAGGGTCACAGAAAAACCAAGAATCACGATAACCTCAACAAAACAACAAGACATAATAAGCATGTGATAGCTACATCACTAATCATAACAATTGGACATGTAATATATTTATATGAAGTCATAACAGATTCAGGTGGAGCATATATAGGCAATTGAAGCAATTAGGAAACCAATTATAACAGGCTACTTGTCACGACCCCAGTTCACCCTCCATGAACATGTCGCGATGGCACCAAGTCCCTATGACTAGGTAAGCCTAATAATTCAGAAGATAAGCCAATTTGCAGAAGAAAGTAATTAAACTGAACTAGTGAAATAAATTAGTATTTAAGGTGCCGCCTGGTACATACAGCAAGAAGTCTCGAAGCTAACAAATATTCCTAAAACCCAGAATCTCACAAATCAGAAGCTAAGGGATACATAAGAGGCTCTGACTCAAGAATGTATATACAAAGGAGAAATACTAAAAGAACTATACTTATTACAGAAAGTTGGAAAGGGACTCCTCGATCTGCGGACGTAGTAGATATACCTCGAAGTCTCTACGGATACGCCTCCTTCGAAGGCTGACAAAACTGAATGGGAGTACCTGTACCTGCACAACAAAAGTGTGCAGAAGAGTAGCATGAGCACACTACAGCGGTGCCCAGTAAGTACCAAGACTAACCTCGGTAGGGTAGTGACGAGGAACAGTCAAGGCACTACCGGTGAAATAAACAGTATAATCATGGTAGATAAGGAAACGATATATAAATATATAAAGTCTGCATAGATAGTCAAAAATGCTACAGATAACAATAAAGGTAAAGGCAACAGTAACAACAAGAATATAATAAATGATGATACAAAATGACGGCAGAATCACAATCCAAATCCTAAGATCAAGACACATCAAGGGCCGCTAGTCAACAACTCATATCCTCCAATGATGTTCACATAAGGTCTTATTCAACTCTTACTACAATTTCACCAAGTCTCGGACGAATCATAACTCACGAATGCCCAGCATCTGAAATCTAACACCAGGCATCCTGGGCCCCATCAATCTCACGATCATACTGACAACTAACTGGATAACTAGGGCCACTCTCACATATATAATGGATAACGAGGGCGTATCTCCACCCTTAGCAAAATTGGAAGGTGTTCACCTCTAATGGGGAGAGTCCAACTACGTGTATGCTTGTGCAAGTGTATTTAACAAGAACTCCACCAACTAGTAAGTATAAGAGATGGAACGACAAGCACCCGAAATGTTTGCACACGGATAGAATCAACAAAAACATCAGCTCAGAACAAAATGAGTTTAACAGGGGATCTCCCAGGATATCATCATATAGTCCCAAACATAAATATGTGTGCTAGGGATCTCTTGGTATTCCGAGGATCTCTTGGTATCCTCAATATATGTACTAGGGATCTCTTGGTATCCCGAGGATCTCTTGGTATCCTCAATATAGGTGTTGGGGATCTCTTGGTAACCCGAGGATCTCTTGGTATCCTCAATATAAGTGTCGGGGATCTCTTGGTATCCCGAGGATCTCTTGGTATCCTCAATATAAGTGTCGGGGATCTCTTGGTATCCCGAGGATCTCTTGGTATCCTCAATATAAGTACTGGGGATCTCTTGGTATCCTGAGGATCTCTTGGTATCCCGAGGATCTCTTAGAATCCTCAATATAAGTGCTGGGGATCTCTTGGTATCCCGAGGATCTCTTGGTATCCTCAATATATGTGCTAGGGATCTCTTGGTATCCCGCATTACAGCCCAATAAACATAAATGTACATGTGCACGGCATCACCCTTCGTACCTTATCACTCTTCCTCACCCAAATAATTGAACAACAAAATCCCAGCAAGGGAGTCAATAATAGAAGACAATAACATCCCGGCAAGGGAATCCACAATAGAAACAATAACATCCCGGCAAGGTAATCCACAATAGAAACGATAACATCCCGGCAAGGGAATCAACAATAGAAATAATAACGTTCCGGCAAAGGAACCATCAATAAAAACAATAACGTCCCGGCAAGGGAACCAACAATACATAAGAAGGGTCACGGAAAACCAAGAAACACGATAACCTCCACAAATAACAAGACATAATAAGTACGTAATAGCTACATCGATAACCACAACAGTTGGACAAGTAATATATTTGCACGAAGTCACAGATGGACAACCAATTAAGGAGTATCCAAACAATAAGGAAGATAACATGAATCAAATAATTTCAATTAAGGAAATGTCAACTAATCATAAGATATCTAACTTCTTTCCAATTAAGGCCAATTAATTACATGAGATATAACGTTTATGATTTCCAAATAAAGGCGAGTAGTTAGGACGGATAATATGACTATAGAAGGTTAGTTATCTTCAGTTAAACGCGTAAAAGTCATTTAGGCAACAAGAATAATTCAAGAAGAGCAAATAAATTCCAAGTAAGACATGTAGAGGGGAAACTAATAACACGGAACTCAATCGTATCAATAACATCTTTATACTCGGTGATTACGAGGGTCTAAGAGCCTAAAAGGGACAATTTACAACAAATAAATCCTAGCACGCACTGGTCACCTCGCGTGCACGGAATACAATCAACAGAGAAGACTCAAATCCTAAGGGGAAGTCCCCCGCACAAGGTTAGGCAAGATACTTACCTCAAACCGGCTAAAATCAACTAGCAACTACGTTCTTGCCATGAGTTCTCGACTCCAAATGGCCCAAATCTATTCAATTAAATCACACATTGTAATTAACATTTCAAGCAACTGATTCTATCATTTAATTCAAAGCTAAAGTGCGAAATTAGGCAAAATGACCAAAACGCCCCTCAGGCCAATGTCTCGAAATCGGATAATTTTCACATTTTCAGAACTCTCGTACTCTCACGAGTCTAACCATATAAAAATCTCCCAAATCGAAGGTCAAATGCCCACTCAAAACACAATTATTAAGTCTAAGAAGTTTCATCCAGTTTTCCCCAATTTTGACCTTGAATTCGAATTCTAATGGTGGATCTAACTAGATATTGATGGAAAACAACTAAATGAGGTTAAGGAAACATTACCCAGTGATCTTCTTTTCAAATCCCACTAAAAATCGCCTTCTTCTGAGCTAGACTTTGATTTCTCTAACTTTGAAATGAACCCTCGGATTTTACTCTTTTTAGAATAGGTATTTCTGCTTCTGCGGCTAATGGATCGCTTCTGCAGTCCTGCCTATGCGGTCCACGAGCCGCTTCTGCGACCCCTCACTTCAAATTCCAAATTCTGCTTCTGCGGTCTTACACTCGCGGAAGCGATTCCGCGTCAGCGGAATTTCCACCGCTTCTGCGGATCCAGCTGCCTTGCCCTCTTTTCACTCCTGCGGTGACCAAGCCGCTTATGCGGCTCCGCTTCTGTGGTTCCCAAGCCGCAGAAGCGGAAACACCAGAAGGCCTGCTGCAAATTTTCTTTCAAACTCTTAAATTTGCCCGTTGAGCATCCGAAACACACCCGAGGCACCCGGGACCTCAACCAATCACACACAAAAGTCATATAACCTAACACGGACTCGCTCGAAGTTCTAAATCATATAACACAACATCGAAATGATGAATCAAACCAAAAATCAAGTTTATGAACTTCTAAATCTTCAAATATCGAAACTCATGCTGAAACCTATCAATTCAACTCGGAATGACGCCAAATTTTGCAGACAAGTCCAAAATGACATAACGGAGCTGTTCCAACTCTCGAAATCGCATTCCAACCCCGATATCTCAAAAGCCAACTGTGGGTCAAACTTCTTTGTTTTCCAACTTCAACTCTCGCCGAAATGCCTCAATTTACTCTATGGACCTCCAAATCTGAATCCAGACGCGCGCCTAAGTCCAAAATCACCATACGAAGCTGTTGAGATCATCCATGACCCATTCCGGGGTTGTTTACCCAAAAGTCCAATTCCGGTCAACTTTTCACCGTTCTAACTTCCTAAACCAGGTTTCTTCTCTAAATTTGACTCTACACTATCCAAAAGCCGAATTCCACCATGAACGCAAGTTGTTCCAGACCTTATGTCGCTGAACGGAGCTTAATTTCTCAAAACGACCAGTCGGGTCGTTACATCCTCCCCCTCTTAAAACCAACGTTCGTCCTCGAACGTGCTAAGATTCGCCTCGAAGTCCTCAAGTCATTGAGTGCGCACTTCCAACATACACTCGCGGGTAATCCCACCTCACCCCAAATCACATAAGCACGACGACGCCATCTCAACTGAAATTTAACCTTATAGCAATATCATTAAGCCTTCAAGCCAGAATTATCGCCTTCCATCTGTTTTCCCAAAAGACCCAATTCTAAGTCCATATCCGGTACCAGTCTCAACCAGCTATTTCAATACAAGCCAACACACACAGGGTACAACCACACAACATGACACACCACACATAGGCCCACAATAACATTTCTGATAGCAATACTTGCCTGAGATCAAATTTGCACCGTCCATAAGCCTCATCTTCACAGGAACTCTTTTCAAACCTCCACAACACTGGCGATGATACAATACCCACGAAAATCCCATAAGAAAACACCTGAATAACCAAATCTTAGCCAACACCAACAGGTACACACCCCACAACTAAAACTCAAGAAGCATCAAACGAAAATGAATGAATATGGGAAGGGAAAACATATAAGGGAGCTAACAAAAAATCAAACTAGCACAAATTATTCTACAACGCAAATCTACCAGAACATTTAACAAGAAGGAATGAAAGCATATAAAGGACTCACAAGGATCTTATACTGATATAACTCTCACCACAGTACACAGCCCTGTCTCAACATATCGAACCACCTGAAATCCCGAGGTTCCCGCCCTCAACACTGAATCACAAGTAGGGCACACATCAACCCATCTAGAGACTCTCACTAGATCAATACCGTCTACAATTTACAACACAGACCAGCTCCCATACTGGTGGAGCATATAAATCATAGCTCGTAACCAAGAATGCTCAGAAGTCACATCAAGCCTACCAAAATAGACAACAGGAAAGTACTACTAGCCTCGTAACTCTCGGCAATGGCTAGAATCAGATGATAGACATGGCTATCACTCATAAAACCTCCCAATAGGATAATCACAGAGACGGAGTGCAAATCATGAAGCGCTCCTATAAATGGAGCAACAAACAAGAAAACCTGCCCCGGTAAGAAGAACTGTGATGAACTACAGATAGTGCCTACTATAACAAACTGAACGTGTACCTAAATGACATTAGCTGGCGCACCGGCCTTAAACCTACTATATGAAACATATCCATGAGTCGGGCCTCCCCCTCTTAGGCGCCCTCTACCTGCCTGAATACCTCGATATGACACATCGGTCTGAAGTCTGGGACAATCTCTCACCATGTGGCTAGTATCTCCACACTCAAAGCACCCTCTCTGCTGACGAGGCAGTGGGAACTGTGCGGTACGGGTACTCCGAGACCCCTGAACACCTGAATTACCATACATAGTCTGAAGCGCGAACTGAACTCGCTGACCCGCAAAACCTCTACCATGACGCACCCTACCTCCAAAATATGGACCAGTATATCTCACCGGTCTACGAGGCCTCATCGCCTCCTCGAACTCTCTCTCCTGATCGCGTCTACTCTCTCTCTCATGACCCTGCCTGCCCTCTCTCTCTCTAGCATGCATACCCTCTATCCTCCTAGCAATGCTCACCACCTGCTGATACGAAATATCCATCTCCAACTCACGGGCCATACTGGACCTGATGCTAGGAATAAGCCCCTTAATAAACCGGCGAACCTTTTTGCGATCAGTAGAAACCAAGGCTGAGGCACGTCTAGCCAAACTGGTGTATCGGATAACATACTCCGAGATGGTCATAGCACCCTGGCGCAAATGCTAAAACTCCGCGCGCCATGCATCCCTGAGGCTCTGAGGAACAAACTCTCGCAGAAACATATCTAAAAACTGGGTCCAAGTCAGTGAAGCTGCCTCGTCTGGGCTATCAAACTCATAGGTGCGCCACTAGTAATAGGCGGCTCCTCGAAGCTGGAAAGTAGTGAAAGAAATCCCGCTCGAACCAGAGATACCCATAGCACGGATAATGCAACTCATCAAGGAATTCCAGGGCATCCTCCAATGCTAAACCACTGAACTCATGAGGCTTATACCTCTTAAACCTCTCAAGTCTCATCTGCTCCTACTTGGGAGCCGCTGCCATGCCCTTGGCTGAACTGGTGCTGCAGGCAGTGTAGGAATAATCTCAGGGACCTGCTCATCATACGCTCGCTGCTCAGAAGTGCGGGCGGCGGGAGTCTATGTTCCTCCCCCGGCCTGGGGTGTAGCTGCAGTAAGCGAAAGCAATCCTGCCAGAGCTAAAATGGTGTACATACTCACGAACTGTGCCAAAGTCTTCTGAAGGGCTGGAGTAGTAGTAGTTGTAGGCATGTCAGATGCTCGAACTCCGGCTAGATCTGCTGGTGGTACCTCAGCGGCCATTTGCACAGGTGCTCTCGCTGCAACACGCGTGCGTCCTCGAACTCTAGCCTGGCCCCGACCTCTGATGGCTGCAGCCAGGGGCGCGGGTGCCTGATCACCTCGGGCAATACGTATCCTCACCATCGGTGAGAGAGTGAAAGGCAGAGGTTTAGGATTGTAAATGCCAAATTCTCGCACGACAGGGAAATCAAATGAAGTGGAAATTTTCCTAACGGTCACATAGCCTCTCGCAGATAAATACAGACATCTCCGTACTGATCCACGAGACTCTAATAAATCGGCTTGTGATCTGTGACTCCTATGAACCTAGAGCTCTGATACCAACTTTTCACGACCCCAGTTCACCCTCCATGAACATATCGCGATGGCACCTAGTCCCTATGACTAGGTAAGCCTAATAATGCGGAAGATAAGCCAATTTGCAGAAGAAAGTAATTAAACTGAACTAGTGAAATAAATCAGTATTTAAGGTGCCGCCTGGCATATACCGCAACAAGTCTCGAAGCTAACAAATATTCCCAAAACCCGAAATCTCACAAATCACAATCTAAGGGATACATAAGAGGCTCTGACTCAAGAATATCTATAAAAAGGAGAAATACTGAAAGAACTATACTTATTACAGAAAGCTGGAAAGGGACTCCTCGGTCTGCAGACGTAGCAGATATACCTCGAAGTCTCTACCGATACGCCTCCATCCAAGGCTGACAGAACTGAATGGGAGTACCTGTACCTGCACAACAAAAGTGTGCAGAAGAGTAGCATGAGCACACCACAGCGGTGCCCAGTAAGTACCAAGACTAACCTCGGTGGGGTAGTGACGAGGAACAGTCAAGGCACCTACCGGTGAAATAAACAGTATAATCATGGTTGATAAGGAAACGATATATAAATATGTAAAGTCTGCATGGATAGTCAAAAATGCTACAGATAACAATAAAGGGAAAGGCAACAGTAACAACGAGAATATAATAAATGATGATACAAAATGACGGCAGAATCACAATCCAAATCCTAAGATCAAGACACATCAAGGGCCGCTAGTCAACAACTCATATCCTCCAATGATGTTCACATAAGGTCTTATTCAACTCTTACTACAATTTCACCAAGTCTCGGACGAATCATAACTCACGAAAGCCCAGCATCTGAAATCTAACACCTGGCATCCTGTGCCCCATCAATCTCATGATCATACTGATAACTAACTGGATAACTAGGGCCACTCTCACATATATAATGGATAACGAGGGTGTATCTCCACCCTTAGCAAAATCGGAAGGTGTTCACCTCTAATGGGGAGAGTCCAACTACGTGTATGATTGTGCAAGTGTGTTTAACAAGAACTCCACCAACTAGTAAGTATAAGATATGGAACAACAAGCACCTGAAATGTTTGCACACGGATAGAATAAACAAAAACATCAGCTCAGAACAAAATGAGTTTAACAGGGGATCTCCCAGGATATCGTCTTGTAGTCCCAAACATAAATATGTGTGCTAGGGATCTCTTGTTATCTCGAGGATCTCTTGGTATCCTCAATATATGTACTAGGGATCTCTTGGTATCCCGAGGATCTCTTGGTATCCTCAATATATGTACTAGGGATCTCTTGGTATCCCGAGGATCTCTTGGTATCCTCAATATAGGAGCTGGGGATCTCTTGGTAACCCGAGGATCTCTTGGTATCCTCAATATAAGTGCCGGGGATCTCTTGGTATCTCGAGGATCTCTTGGTATCCTCAATATAAGTACTGGGGATCTCTTAGTATCCCGGGGATCTCTTGGTATCCTCAATATAAGTGCTGGGGATCTCTTGGTATCCCGAGGATCTCTTGGTATCCTCAATATATGTGCTAGGGATCTCTTGGTATCCCGCATTACAGCCCAATCAACATAAATGTACATGTGCACGACATCACCCTTCGTTCCTTATCACTCTTCATCACCCAAATAATAGAACAACAACATCCCGGCAAGGGAGTCAACAATAGAAGACAATAACTTCCCAGCAAGGGAATCCACAATAGAAACGATAACGTCCCGGCAAGGGAATCCACAATAGATACGATAACGTCCCGGCAAGGGAATCAACAATAGAAATAATAATATTCCGGCAAAGAAACCAACAATAGAAACAATAACGTCCCGGCAAGGGAACCAACAATACATAAGAAGGGTCACGGAATACCAAGAAACACGATAACCTCCACAAATAACAAGGCATAATAAGTACGTAATAGCTACACCGGTAACCATAACAGTTGGACAAGTAATATATTTGCACGAAGTAACAGATGAACTTACAATCAAGGAGTATCCAAATAATAAGGAAGTTAACATGAATCAAATAATTTCAATTAAGGAAATGTCAACTAATCATAAGATATCTAACTTCTTTCCAATTAAGGCCAATTAATTACATGAGATATAACGTTTATGATTTCAAAATAAAGGCGAGTAGTTAGGACGGATAATATGACTATAGAAGGGTAATTGTCTTCAGTTAAATGCCTAAAAGTCAATCAGGCAATAAGAATAATTCAAGAAGAGCAAATAAATTCCAAGTAAGACATGTAGAGGTGAAACTAATGACAGGGAACTCAATCGTATCAATAACATCTTCATTCTCGGTGATTATGAGGGTCTAAGAGACTAAAAGGGACAATTTACCACAAATAAATCCGAGCACGCACTCATCACCTCGCGTGCACGGAATACAATCAATAGAGAAGACTCAAACCCTAAGGGAAAGTCCCCCACACAAGGTTAGGCAAGATACTTACCTCAAACCGGCTAAAATCAACTAGCAACCACGTTCTTGCCACGAGTTCTCGACTCCAAATGGCCCAAATCTATTGAATTAAATCACACATTGTAATTAACATCTCAAGCAACTGATTCAATCATTTAATTCAAAGCTAAAGCGCGAAATCAGGTAAAATGACCAAAATGCCCCTCAGGCCAACATCTCGGAATCGGATAATTTTCCCATTTTCAGAACCCTCGTACTCTCACGAGTCTAACCATATTAAAATCTCCCAAATCGGAGGTCAAATGCCCACTCAAAACACAATAATTAAGTCTAAGAAGTTTCATCCAATTTTCCCCAATTTTGTCCTTGAATTCGAATTCTAATGGTGGATCTAACTAGATATTGATAGAAAACAACTAAATGAGGTTAAGGAAACATTACCCAGTGATCTTCTCTTCAAATCCTACTAAAAATCGCCTTCTTCCGAGCTAGACTTTGATTTCTCTGACTTTGAAATGAACCCTCGGATTTTACTCTTTTCAGAACAGGTATTTCCGCTTCTGCGGACAAGGGACCGCTTCTGCGGTCCCGCCTATGCGGTCCACAAGCCACTTCTGCGACTTCTCACTTCAAATTCCAAATTCCGCTTCTGCGGTCTTACACTCGCGGAAGCGATTCCGCTTCAGCGGAATTTCCACAGCTTCTGCGGGCCCAGCTGCCTTGCCCTCCTTTTGCTTCTGCGGTGACCAAGCCGCTTCTACGGCTCCGCTTCTACGGTTCCCAAGCTGCAGAAGTGGAAACACCAGAAGGCCTGCTGCAAATTTTCTTTCAAACTCCAAAATTTGCCCGTTGAGCATCCCGAACACACCCGAGGCCCACGGGACCTCAACCAATCACACACACAAGTCATATAACCTAACACGGACTAGCTCGAAGTTCCAAATCATATAACATAACATCAAAACGATGAATCAAACAAAAAATCAAGTTTATGAACTTCTAAATCTTCAAATATCGAAACCCATGCCGAAACCTATCAATTCAACTCGGAATGACGCCAAATTTTGCAGACAAGTCCAAAATGACATAACGGAGCTTTTTCAACTCTCAGAATTGCATTCCGACCCTGATATCTCAAAAGTCAACTGTGGATCAAACTTCTTCGTTTTCCAACTTCAATTTTCGCCGAAATGCCTCAATTTACTCTACGGACCTCCAAATCTGAATCCGGATGTGCGCCTAAGTCCAAAATCACCATACGAAGCTGTTGAGATCATCCACGACCCATTCCGGGGTCGTTTACCCAAAAGTCCAATTCCGATCAACTTTTCACCGTTCTAACTTCCAAAACCAGGTTTCTTCTCTAAATTTGACTCTACACCATCTGAAAGCCGAATTCCACCATGAACACAAGTCGATACTCATATTCCAAATCTGTTCCAGACCTTATGCCGCTGAACGGAGCTTAATTTCTCAAAATGACCGGTCGGATCGTTACACTACTTCCCACATAATGAATAATAAGGACCTAAGAACCCTAGATCAAGTTTCTCGCAAATAAGTCCGAGCACACACTCGCCACCTCGCATGCACAGGCTACAATTAGCATAGAAGACTCAAATCCTAAGGGGAAGTCCCCCACACAAGGTTAGTCAAGATACTTACCTCGAATCGGCTCAAAATCAACTCTAAACCACGCTCTTGCCACAAGTACTCAACTCCACATGACCCAAATCTATCCAACTAAATTTCATAATGTAAATAACATTTCAAGTAATTGATTCTACAAACAAATTCTAAGCTAATACGCAAAATTAGTTAAAATGACCAAAATGCCCCTTGGTCCATGCTTTGTAATCAGGTAAAATTTAAATTTTCAGAACCCTCGTACTCTCACGAGTCTATACATATCAAGAACACTGAAATCGGAGTTCAATTGGCCTCTCAAATACCCATTTTAAGGTCTCTTAATCTCAAGCCCTAATTACCCATTTTTCACTAATTTCCCTAATTTTTTGCCAATAATTAGACCTTTAATCACATATTAGCGAGTTATGAAGTCAAAAATATTACCTCCAAGTTATTCCCCTTTGGTTTCCTCCAAAATCTCCCTCAAAAGCTTTAATCCCATTCGAAAATGGTGGAAAAATGAAGAACGGTCGCGGATGGGCTATTTTAATACGGGGGCGAAACGTTTCTGATGATTTTTTGGACAAAAAACACATTTTTACTGCTAAAAAAAAGTTACACAAATAGGTAATTTGCAGTATTATGCTGAGAATTACTTTAACGGAAATTTAGCCGTTAAAGTAATTCGCAGTATAATACTGTGAATTATTAAAAAAAAATCTATGCAATTCGCTGTACTATACTGCGAATTACATAAATGCAGTATAGTACTACGAATTACAAATTAATTGGGCCCAGTTCTGAAGGACTTCTGTAAATTGCAGTATTATACAGCAAAGTAGACTGATTTTACTCTGATTTTTGGCCCCATCAATAATAATTAACTGACATAATAATAATTCAAATACATAAAACGTAGTATTGTACTGCGAATTCCTTAAAAACATTCTACACCCCAAGCTCGAACTTGCCTTATTTATAGGCGTTCCAATTTTATGAAAATTCATTCAATACTTAACTTTAAACTTACGTTCATACTTCTCTCTTCTTCTTATCAATCATTTTTTTGCAATGTCTGAAGTGCAAAAAATAAGGGTTTCACTACATTGGGGAGGGGGGGAGGGGGGTGAGGTTGTGCTGAAGAATAACTCTGTGAGGTATAGCTCACCTTCATAGTATCATGTTAAACTGCCGCTTACTATGGAGTACGATACATTGGTATCATTGTTACGTAAAAAAATGAGTGAGAGGAGGCATTCGGTTAACCTTAAAATAACTGGTAGATTTCCTTATTCAGTGACTCCGTAGGGCTTTGCTTATTATTCTGAGTTTAACATTGAGGATGATGAAACTCTTAGAGATTTTTTGCGGATTTCGGATGAATACAGGGAATTTATTGTAATAAAATTGTTGGAAATGTACGTCAAGGTGGAAGACGTGCCCAGTAATGAGGGTGTGCATAGCACAGATAACCCCTAGTCATCGGGTGGTTATTTTGGAGCAGTTTTTGCCGGACAGATTTCTGATGAAAGAGCTTGCCTTGATTTAAACTTGTCACCACCGGTGAATGAGCAGCCACAAAATAATTTTTCAACTTTATATAATCAACAAGACGACTGGTAAACTTCAATTTTACTACGCTTTAGCGATGTTTTTTTATGTTTTAATTGGATTTGTATTAACACTCATATTTTTCATAGGGGTGCCATCCGAATATGAATTTTACACGTTATGACCCCACCCCTAGTTGGAATATGCATAGTTCTGGGGTATTGGACCACGGTATTCCATCCGGGAGTCATCACCAACAAGAAAATATCCATCATGAAATGTCAAGACAATACGATTTGTAAGTAAAGTGATATAGCTATATCTAAAGTATTTTCCGGAGTTTTGGGTAACTTATCTTTTTACTCTTTTTGTGCAGTGAAAACGAGCTTCTTGAAGCTCCTGACCTCACACAGTTGCCCATAGATGACGTATTTACTCGTGATTTGGCAGATGCGCAGAGTTAGGAGGATGATAGTGATTATGACAACAATGCGGATGAGTCTAGGGATAACACACCCTTCCATGATGAGGGTGATGATGAGAAGGAGGAAGTGAATATTGAACCTGAGCTGACAAGGGAGCATGTTCCTCCACCTCTCACTAGACAAAGAGTGTACGAGTCCCACGTGCCATTTCATAAGCGGAATATTCCCTACCTTGATAATTTGCCAAGAATGCCGAACGTGGATGCCCTTACAAGGGATGATGATGAATTTCGGTCAGCGATGTGGGATGAGTCTAGTCCAGCTGTTCTGACAAAGGGCGTGTATTTCCCCGATAAATCTCACCTAATTAGGGCTGTAAAAATCTACTGTATAAGAGAGTGTCATGAGATGACAGTAAGTGAGTCAACTATAGAGAAATACAAGGCTATATGCCGAAGGTGGTTTATGGGTTGTCACTGGATGTTGCGTGCCACTAAGAAGAAATCAGGTTTGTGGAAAGTGTATAAATTTATTAGTGACCATAGATGTGAAATGGACATATTCAATGAGAATCACTTCAACTTGGATATGGACTTGATTTCCCTTGTCTTGATTCCATTTTTGTAAGTGTCCATTAGGTTCAAGATTAAGAGTGTATTACAACCGTCCACCAGGAGTATGGTTGTACTATAACAAAAAAAAGGTATATCTCGGTCACAAACGTGCCTTTGAACTTATTTATGGCGACTGGGATAAGTCTTTTTCAAATCTGCCCAGATACATGGCCGGACTGCAACACTTTAACCCCGGGACTGTTGTTGAATGGAGGCGTGAGCGGAGTCCGGACAAACCGGAATATATTTTCAACTATGTGTTTTGGTCATTTAAACCATCAATTGATGGTTTTGTGCATTGTCGTCCTGTAATTGTCATAGACGGTACTCATGTCTATGGAAAGTATGATATTAAGCTTTTGATTGCAGTTGTAGTAGATGCCAATGAACAAATATTTCCACTAGCTTTTGCCATTTGTGCCAACGAAAGTGAATAGACGTGGATGCATTTTTTGAACCGCTTGAAGCTGCACGTTGTCAAACAGTGTTCAGGTATTTGTCTAATATCTTATCGGCATGGTGGTATTTTAAGTTCTGTACGTCACTTGCCTGAATGGCATGAACCATATGCATACCACCGTTATTGTGTGAGGCACCTGAAGGCCAATTTCCAAAAGAAATTTCCTGACAAGGCCTTGCATGATTTAATGTGGATGGCTGCAACTGAGCACCAGCAGTGCAAATTCACCAGGCGCATGGAAGCGATCCGGCAGATAGATCCACTAGCCTATACTTGGTTGATGCAACATGAGCTTCACATGTGGAAATTGCATGCTGATGGCGGCAGACGATGGGGAGCCCTCACTACAAACATGTCAAAGTCATTCAACGGCTTGTTGAAGTCTGCCCGTGAACTGCATGTCACTACCATAGTCCGCATGACATTCAAACAGAGTGCGGAGAGGTTGGTTGAAATGCATACAACTGTATCGGCATTGATGGACAGGGGTGTTGAATTTATGCCAATACCCATGAGAAGATTTGAAAGGTCCAGGAGGACAGCACAGTGGCATTCATTTCTTCAATACGATCATGAACGGGGTGTTTTTGAAGTTAAGACCGCTATCCATTGGGAATAATCTACGGACGGTGAATGAAAATAGAAGGTTATCTTCATGTGGGAAATGGACCATCTACCACATGCCGTGCGCACATGCGTTGAAGTGCTTTCAACAAGTTGGATATGGGGCAACAAACTATATTGATAGGCAATACAGTGTTGCTGCATACGTAGACACGTATAGTGGGAAGTTGCATCCATTAGGTGTTGAGCATTATTGGCCGCCGGAACCTTTTAAGATGGTATGTAACAAGGACTATTTGCGCAAGCTGCAAGTGCAAAAGAGAACGCGTATATGGAACTAAATGGATGTTGGTGAGTCCATTTATGCGTGTAAATGAGGCATATGCTCGCAAACAGGACACGACCATCGTAAATGTCCTTCAGGTGGTGTGCGTGGCGGTGGTAATCAGACTCCTGATGCAAGTTCGTCGAATGTATCCAACTATCAAGGATACCCATAGTCTTTTGTTTTGGTATTGTTCTTTGTAATACGTGTTTGTACTTGTGTATTTTGGAATGAGTGAAGAAAAATCTTTGTACTTGTAGGAAAATATAATATGTAAAGCATGGTTTGATAGTTTCATATAACAACACAAGCACTTAAACTTAACGTCCACTTCAATTAAAATAAAATTTAGTATAGCAAACAAGGAAAATATTACTACAGCATAAACATAGCATGCCAACATAATAAAAATACATGAAATATGAAAAGTACACTAAACACGTAGTAGGGATTGTTTAGTCCCGGTTGCCACTTATTCTCCGCTCCAATCACTTAAATCTTTCTTCCAATTGTTTGTTTTCTTCTTCTACCTCTTTCAGTTTCGCCCTCACCTCTGCAAGTTCTCGTTTATACTTTTGTTTGTGTTCCTTTTGTGCTTGACAATTCCATTGTGCTTTCCATTTTTCTTCTCCCACCTCCTTCAGTTTCGCCCTCATTTCTGCAATAATTCTATCTCTTTCTCTTTGCATTTCAAGTTGGAAAATTCTGATTATGAAGAAAGTTCAGTTGTTCTTTGTAGTACTCCTGGTAACATGGTCATCAACCCATTCCTCAAGCTCACACATAGGTTCGCTAGTAACCTTGTAAAATTGTTTTAGACAGTGCCAGTAGCAGCGTCCAGCTTCACCACCGTCCCAACAATCTTGCATCATGCATGATTTTCCACAGTAGCACTTTGGTGCACGAACAGGTTGAGCCATATTTGCTTTTAATGAAATATTTGCTTGTAGTAATTTTTGAGCACACAAAATAACTACAATGAGCCCGTTATTTATAGGCGAGACAAAATAATTAATTCACAGTATAGTACTACATTTTATAGAGTTTTCTTATCGTTCTGAAAAAGATGAAAACCATGTGAAAAAGTTGCTGTCTTGCAGAAATATTTAATAATTAATTCGCAGTATAGTACTGCGTTTTATGGAGTTATCTAGCCATTCTGAAAAAGTTAATAATTAATTCGCAATATAGTACTTTGGTGGACGAAGAGGTTGAGCCATATCAGCTTACTTTTAAAAAATCTTAGTAAAAAACATTACTTTTAATGAAATATCAACTTTTAGTAAATTTTAAGCATACAAATTAACTACAATGAGCCCGTTATTTAAAGGCGAGACAAATTAATTAATTGTATAGTACTGCGTGTTATTGAGTTGCTTTGTCACTCTGAAAAAGATAAAAATCATGTGAAAAAAGTTGATGTCTTGCAGAAAAAGTTAATAATTAATTCACAGTATAGTACTGCATGTTATTGAGTTGTCTTATCATTCTGAAAAAAGATGTAAATTAAGTTGAAAAAGCTTGTTTCTTGCTGAAAACTTTAATCATGATTTCGCAGTATAGTACTGCATTTTTTTTAGTTGTCTTATCGTTCTGAAAAAGATGTAAATTATTTGAAAAAGCTAGTTTCTTGCAGATAAATCTAATAATTAATTCGCATTATAGTTCTACGTTTTATGGAGTTGTCTTGTCGTTAAAAATTTAATACTTAATTCACAGTATAGTACTACGTTTTAGGTTTGCAACGTTTGTGTTAGTGTTGTACTGTTTAAGTAAAATTGATGTTTAAACGCAATTAAAATAAAATTATTATTAAAAGATAATTGTTACCATTAATTACATAATGTACTATTTACACAAAGTAAAAATACAAGTAAATCAGTGAGTCCCGCAGCCTGTGTGCTTTAGGGCTGCTGTCGGCCTAAGTCGCATCCCCTGTCGCCCAGGTACATTATCTGGATCATCGTCATCAAGCCACCTCTGATGTGCAGTAGCATCTACACCACAACTGGCAGGATCGGAAGAATAGGTCGTGGGGCCGTCACCAACCTGCAACACAAGTAGCAATCTTAGTAAACCTAAAAAGAATATTTGTATTGTACGTGTAGAGTCAAAAAAACATTTTCTCACCATGGTCTCGTCCGCCGCCTGAGTATATGCATCCGTGGTGTCTTCATCAAAGCATGTAGTGGCCTCGAAGATGGACTGGGACAAAACCATCATAAGAAAGTTAAAAAATAATTAATGTCAGCTCATTAAGGAAAAGAAAACAACTTTGAAATTTTAAAGTAATACAAACATACCTGCGCCAGTGGTAGATCTGCATCAACTGCTAGGGATGAGGCATAACTCAACCTGCGCCCGCCATCAACGTCCCGGGGTGGCCGATCCTCAGCAATGGTAGATGGGCATGCAAAGTACTGGTCTACATCCCCGTCGAATCTACCCGTGATCGACAATTCTCCTGATGGGGTGACTTGCGATGCTGGCAAAGATAGCTGAAGGCTGTACGACGGCATGCTACTGGATGGCTCATTGAACTGAGGTCCATAACCTGGTGGATCATCTCCAACATCCCCATCGTGTCCCTCAACAGTTGGGCCAAGAACTGCCTCATAGCCCACATGCTGGGGACCACCTCCTCGTCGTCCCCCACGGCCCCCGCGACCCCGTGGCGCACTCCTGCCTCGTGGGACACCCCTACCATGATGGTAGTCCTCTAGCACCGCATACTGAGCCTCGTGGTCCAACCTCGCGGCATCTCTCGCCTGAAGAAGGGTCCGATGAGCCAGCTGTTCCACCCACCCCATACTCAACGAGTGCAGGATTGTCGTCCTGCTGCTGCATCTCCTGGCCCAATTGGCAGAGGCTATGAGTCCCAATAGCCTGTGAAACATTTAAAATATTAATTAAATAACTCTATATAACAATTATAAAATATTAATAAGCCACAAATTCATACCAGTGCCTCGTGCCTCCCAGTGTATGGTCTGTAGCGATCGTCAAGCACATGAATGGGGTTCCCGATCATCCGTCGGGTGTGGCGGCGGTACCATGACGCATATAGATGAATGGTGGTCTCCTGGGTAAATGTAGGTGCTAGCGGAATACGGTGACCTCACTCCTCCCAAGTATGGACCTACTGCTCTAGCCATGCCATATATGTAATGTCCACCCTGGCACGGTCGTCCCGCTGATAGTGTGTAGCCTCCCATCCAGGCTCCCCCGGTATAGGCTGGGGACGGTGAAACTGGCGAAGTACACACTCTGTGGCATGATATTCAACCTAATCAAAGAAGATCATCAGGACGGAGGTGCTCCAAAGCAGTCTGTTGGCTGAGCAAATATCAGGCAGCTGAGCTAGCAACTCGTCGTTGTATGGCGTCCAGATGAACTACTAAATAATAACATAAAATTGAGTATGCGCAACACAACTCAATTACTAATTCGCAAGTGTAGGTACATATTTACCTGTCTGTCCACCAGCATATCTAACACATCCCTGACAAGGGAGAGATTATGATGAGCATCGCTCCCTTGGTAGTTCCCACGCCGGAGAATCCACCTAGAAGCTAGAGGGAAAAACGGATAAGCCTAACCGGACGCAAGTGGTGGTAGAGGTGGCTGCAACGGTATGATCCGCAGCCAGTCCCAAACCTAAGATAAAAGGTTGATGTAAAATTTATGAGTCATTTCGACCATATAGAATTCAGAATAATGAACAGAGTATTCGAAAATGTTGTCACCTGTAGGAGGGGCAGAAAACCACATATGTCCACCGCTGGACCCATGCTCGCTCGGCACATGCTCCTATACAGGTATGCTAGAACAGCAGCACCCCAGCTGTACTGAGGTAAATCATCCAGCCGTTGAAGATGATGGAGAAAGCAAAGACTCGCAGTACTCCTCGAAGTGTTTGTGAACAAGACACAACCGAAAAGCAGGAGCAGAGCCAACCGTGTGTATCTCTCAATGTGGAGATCCTCCATCTCCCCGGTAATGTCAGGTGCAAATAAGCCATATGATCTCTAATGGCTGACAAAAGAACTCGACTGCCCCCAGCTCCACCCTCTGGTCTAAAACCAGTAAGCTGCCCCATCATATCCAACAACTGGGCGCGTGTCAAGGACAGTATCACAGCCCGTCCATCTATGCTTATCCCATACAAAACCTGAAGATCCTGCAGCATGATGGTGGCCTCTCTAGTGGGCAAGTGAAAACTGTGCGTCTCCGGTCGCCACCGCTCTACCAACGTTGTGATAAGAGACTAATCGAGCTGCATCCGTCCAAGCTCAAAAATAGTATAGAAGCCCGTAGCATGTAAGCACGCGACTACGCGGGCATGGAAAGGATGCTCCGCCATGAACTCCCACAAATCATCAAGTCTCCTAGGGCAGAGAGCCTGCTCCGATAGCTGTCCCTCTAATAACTATGATTTTAACACGTTTTATGCCCATAATTACCTATGCTTTGTGTATGAATTGCCATAAAATGGTCCCAAAATGCCTACAAGTTGCGCTTGATTACAGGTTTGAGCGACAAGATGACAAAGGTCAAAAATCGGCTCAAAACAGAGTGAAACCTGCCAAGTGTCAAAGACCAAGTGAAGTGGGGACACGAGGACCTAGCGCTAACCGCACTGTTTTGCCTCGCGGCCGCGCTAGGAGATTTAGAGACTGAGTTATTCAATGGAATCCTGCACGGTCCGTGCTCCTTTTCAAGCGGTCCGCTCCAGTAAAGTTCAGAGGCTCAAAAATTTCAAGGAAAATCCCATGCGGCCGCGCCACAAATCGGTGCGGTCCGCGTGGGTGAGATTCAGAGAGATGATGATTTTGCTAGGTCCTGCCACGTGGTCGCGCTACATTGTTACGGGGTCCGCGCCCCCAACTTCAGAGATGAAATATTTGCAAGTCCAAGAGCCTACGCGGCCGCGTTACATTTATGCGCGGTCTGCGCTGACCCCGCGGGGGTATTTTTGTCCAATTTTTCCAGCCCTGTATAAATAGGACATTTTACCATTTTTAGGTCAAGTTTGACATATCTGATAGTTGGTACGCTCGTGAGACATTTGTTTTAGCCTATTTTGGGAATTTTGAGCTTATTTCATCATAGATTATTGTAGTTTAACATTAGCAATTAATTAATATGGTTGTTTCATCTTCTATTTCTTCCATTTCTTCTTTAATTATGTCTAGCTAAATCCATTAGCTAGGGTTGTGGCTCAACCCTAGTGTGGGAAATTGATGGGTGTTGCTTATTAATGATAGATTGATAGTGGATGTTTGTGTGGGTTAATTTTATGGTTTAATTAAGGATTGGTGGTTGCAAACATTGATTCTAGCTTAGTGAGTCTTGACCCTTCTTGAGAAAGAGAGTCTATGGCCCCAAAATTGATCCAACAAGGAATTGGGATGGACCCATGAGAAATGGTAGTCCCAATTAACGGGTTAAACCTCGAGAGAGTAATCACCCTACTTGCTTGGTCTAATTGGCCTACCCAATAGGTCTCGAGAGAGTCAATTGGGCAAAATCACTCTCTCTACCGAGAGGTGTGAGAGTGGGTACAATTGTGCAATGGTTATAACATTGATCCCAAATATGTCAATCTCTTATTAGTAGTTTCTACCCGTTAATTAACCACCTAGGTGATGCGATGACCCTAGTGCCTTTCTCTATATTAATTACAACTTAGCAAATATTTCTCTAGCATAATTTAGTCTTACCCTTAGTCGATAATAGTAGTTGATAATAGAAAATGCAAAAATGTTAGAAGTACAATTAAAAGTACAAATGCAATCTTAGTCTATACAAATAAGCAGCTCCATTCCAAACTCCCTGAGGAAAATCGACCCCGATACTACTATTCGGGTAAAAGTCTTAGCGCCCGCTCTTCCTACCGTTGTGTAAGGTTGAGTTTGCTGCAATCACTTTTTGGCGCAGTTGCCGGGGAGCTTACGGTGTTGACTATTTTCGTAGCTAGTTTTGTGTTTTGCTTCTCTTTCCTTCTTTTTACTAACTTTATTTGTGTCGATCCATCAGGTACACATGGCTCTGAACGAAAATGTCCCTCTTGACAACGTGGTCGCGCAGGAGGTTAAAGATGTTGAGCAAGATGAGCTTCCGGTACCTCAAGTACCACGGAGAGGTATAAATGCCAATGCAAATGATCAAATCCCAGGCCCTCCTTCGCCTCCACCAAGAGTAGCTCCAAGGGTCCTTCCGAACCAGGGTTATGCAAGTGCCATAGTTCCTCCCCGAATCCGGTGGGGAATTTCCAAATCACCAATGTCATGTTGACGGTTCTCGAGCAAAGAGTGTATTTCACGGGCGCCTAAGACCAAAATGCATACAAGCACTTGAAGGGGTTCGTAGAAACGTGTTGGGCGAGTAAACAAACCAATGTGTCAGAGGATGCTTTGAGATTGAGGCTTTTCCCGATTCTCTCTTCGGGGCAAAGCATTGGATTAGTTAGAAAGGCTTCCAAATCATTCCATCACAACGTGGGATGAATTGGCGGACAAGTTCATTGCCAAGTTCTTTTCTCCAAGTCACATGGCGGCGTTCCGTGATGAGATTTTGGCTTTCAAACAAGAGCCGATGGAACCTTTGCATAAAATATGGGAGAGATTTAGAAATATGGTTAAAGAGTGTCCAAATAATGATATGAATGATGTGATGATTCAACAAACGTTCTATAGGGGCATCAACACAACTAACCAATGTATTGTGAACCAATTGGTGGGTGGAAATTTTATGAAGCTCATGTACAATGAAGCATGTGATGTGTTAGATGAATGGCCGATACTTCTTCGGCGTGGCAAAGCCGGGCAAACGTTCTTCAAGGTGATCCTAATGTCATACATTTGCATAAGGAGTTGCATGATCACGGTCAAGCCATTGCCGAACTTACAACAACAATGAACCAATTAGCGAAGCGAAACTGTAACAAGTTCAAAACCCGCGCCAAGTCAATGCCATGGAAGGAGTAAATATGATGAAAAGAAGGCAAAGAGGGCAAAAACCTCAAGGAAATTGTGATAACTATGATGATGGTGGTGGTTATTCAAACGAGTGCTATGATGAGAAAAGTGAGGATTGTCAATATGTCAACAACTACCAAGGAAATAGAGGAACCCAAGGCAATAAACAAAGGCGATCCCAAGGGAATTGGGGCAATCAACAAAGTGGTGGAAATTAGAATGGCAATAACCAAAACAACAATTAGGGGAATCAAGGTAACAATGGTGGAAATTGGAACGAAAACAACAACAACAATTGGAACAACAACAATGGTCAAGGTGGGTGGAACAACAATGGTGGTCAAGGTAATCGGGGGCAAGGCTTTCAAAGGCCTCCGATGTTTCAACAACCAAACAACCCGCCACCATTTCAATCTTAAGGGTCTAGTTCTTCAGGAAATGAATTTTGGAGAATTGAGGTTATGTTTGAACAAATGATAAAGAAGAACCAAGACTCCGATGCGCAATTGGCCTCACACAACACTTCCATCCGTAACTTGGAGGTGCAACTTGGTCAAATTTCCCAATCTTTAAACACTCGCCCAAAGGGTGCTCTACCAACTGATACGGTAGTAAACCCCAAGGGTGGGCACAACAATCATGTGATGGCGGTGACTACGCGAAGTGGAAGAGGCGGTGATATGCATGCCTCAAGAGAAAATCAAGTCATGGTTGATGAAGATGAGTTTTGTGATGATGATATGCCTTTGGGGGTTGAAGATGTAGTGGAACCAAGTGAGAGAAATGATGTGCGGATTGATATTCATGACGTTGAGGAGGAGACACAAGAGGTCGTTAACCCGTCTAGGGAACACGTGATTGATATGCCTGAGCCGGTGGTGCCCAAAGCCAAGGCACCCTTGCCTAGGCCTCCTCCACCCTATCCTCAATGGTTGGCCAAGAAAAAGGGTGACAACCAGTTTAAAAAATTCATTGAGATGATGAAAAGTTTAAATATCAATGTGCCTTTGGTGGAGGCACTTGAGCAAATGCCGGGGTACGAAAAATTCATGAAGGATTTGGTTACAAAAAAGAGATCAATGGAGTGTGAGACAATCAAGATGACCCATCAAGTGAGTGCAATTGTTCGCTCCATGGCTCCAAAACTTGAGGACCCCGGCGCAATCACTATCCCATATACCATTGGAAGTGCCGACTTTGCAAAAGCCCTTTGTGACTTGGGGGGCGAGTATCAACTTAATGCCATATTCGGTCTTCAAGACTTCGGGAATCAGAAAACCTTGCCCGACTTCAATGAGGCTCCAAATGGCGGATAGGTCAATGAAGCGGCCTTTGGGTATAATCGATGATGTCCTTGTTCGTGTTGACAAATTTATCTTGCCGGCCGACTTCGTGATACTAGATTGTGAGGTGGACTTTGAAGTCCCAATTATCCTTGGAAGACCTTTCCTAGATACGGGGAAGACTTTGGTCGATATTGAGGCGGGAGAGTTGACCTTCCGTATTGGTGATGAAAAGGTGGTGTTCCATGTGTGCAAGTCTATAAGGCAACCAAATAGCACCGAGGTGTGCTCGTTTGTTGACATTGTCACGGCGGTGATAGTGGATGACACAAGCACAATGATTAATGTTGAAGATCCACTTGAAGCTGTGCTTTTGAACATGGAGGCTAATGATGATGTCGGGAGAATTGAATGTGTAAATGCTTTGCACGGTATGGGCTCGTACTCTTATGAACCTAGGAAGTTATCATTGGACCTTGAAAATCGCAAAACTCCCCCAACCAAGCCATCTATTGAGGAGCCGCCGATGGTGGAGTTGAAACCACTTCCTCCTCACCTCAGATATGAATACTTGGGTCCTAATTTCACTTTGCATGTTATTCTTTTGTCTTGCTTAACTAACATGCAGGTTGATGCCACTTTGGCGGTTCTACAAAAGGGCAAGAGGGCAATTGGATGGACATTGGCGGATATTTGGGGTGTAAGCCCCGCTTTTTGCATGCACAAGATCATTTTGGAGGAGGATGCAAGGCCGTCTCTTGAACATCAAAGAAGATTAAATGAAGCTATGCAAGAGGTGGTAAATAAATAGGTTATCAAGTGGTTGGACGCCGGTGTGGTCTACCCAATCTCGGATAGTTCATGGACCTCTCCGGTCCAATGTGTGCCAAAGAAGGGTGGAATGACGGTCGTCACGAATGCCAACAATGAGTTGATTACTACTCGGACGGTCACGGGTTGGAGAGTGTGTATGGATTATAGAACACTCAACAAGGTCACGAGAAAAGATCATTTCCCTCTACCATTATTGGACCAAATGCTCGATCGTCTAGCGGGCCGGGCTTATTATTGTTTCCTTGATGGTTACTCGGGGTACAATCAAATTCTCATTGCCCCGGAGGATCAGGAGAAGACAACCTTTACATGTCCGTATGTCACATTCGCTTTCTCGATAATGCCATTTGGACTTTGTAATGCCCCGGCGACCTTCCAAAGATGTATGATGGCAATCTTCACCGACATGGTGGAGGATATTCTGGACGTCTTCATGGACGATTTTAGCGTGGTGGGGGACTCATTTGAAGAATGCCTAGTGAACTTGGATAAGGTATTGAAAAGATGTGAAGAAACCAATCTTGTACTCAACAGGGAGAAATGTCACTTTATGGTGCAAGAGGGTATTGTGTTGGGTCTCAAAATATCAAAACATGGAATTAAAGTCGATAAGGCGAAAATTGAGGTGATCTCAAGGCTCCCTCCCCCTACTTCTGTCAAAGGGGTGAGGAATTTTCTTGGTCACGACAGGTTTTACCGGCGATTCATTAGAGACTTCTCAAACGTTGTGAACCCGCTTTGTAAATTATTGGAAAAGGATGTCAAGTTTGTCTTTGATGAGAGGTGTATGGAGTCCTTTGAGCTATTGAAACACAAGTTGACCACAACTCCTATCATCACCGTACCTAATTGGGAATTGCCTTTTGAACTTATGTGCGATGCGAGTGATGTGGCGGTAGGTGCGGTGCTTGGCCAAAGAATTAATAAAATGTTCCATACTGTGTATTATGCTAGCAAAATGATGAATGAGGCCCAAAGAAACTACACGGTGACGGAAAAGGAGCTATTGGCTATTGTGTTTGCGATGGAGAAATTTTGCCCTTATCTTATGGGGGCGAAGGTGATCATACACACAGACCATGCAGCCCTCCGGTATTTGATGACAAAGAAAAGTTCGAAAGCAAGGTTGATAAGATGGGTGCTACTCCTTCAGGACTTTGATCTAGAGATTGTGGATATGAAGGGAAGCAAGAATCAAGTTGCGGACCATTTGTCCCGGCTAGAGGAAGAGGGGAGACCAAGAAATGGTGTTGAGATAAATGATACTTTCCTCGATGAGCAGCTTCTTTCCGTTTCTATGAGTGACATACCTTGGTTTGCGGACATTGCCAACTTCATTGTGACCGGCAATGTTCCGTGTGAGCTCTCTTCCAACCAAAGGAAGAAACTCAAGCGGGATAGCTTGGATTTTTATTAGGATGAGCCATATTTGTTTAAAATTTGTACGGACGGGGTGATAAGAAGATGTGTGCCAGAAAGTGAACAAATGAACATATTGGAGGCTTGCCACTCTTCTCCCTGTGGTGGCCATCATGGGGGAGTGAGGACGGCGTCAAAGGTTTTGAGTTGCAGTTTCTATTGGCCGACGTTGTTTCAAGATGCTAGCGACTTGGTGAAGAGATGTGATGCATTCCAAAGAGCTGGCGAGATTTCAAAAAGGGATGAGATGCCTCTCAATACAATTCTCAAGGTGGATATTTTTTATGTTTGGGGCATTGATTTTATGGGCCCATTTGTAAGCTCTTGTGGGAACACGTATATTCTCGTGGCGGTGGACTATGTGTCAAAGTGGATTGAAGTCGTGGCTCTTCCCAACATTGAATCCCGGAGTGTTGTGGCATTTTTGAAAAAGAGTATCTTTACTAGGTTTGGAACCCCTCGTGATATCATTAGTGATGGGGGGTCCCAATTTTGCAACAAGGCTTTTGACTCATTGCTCGCCAAATATGGAGTTAACCACAAAGTGACCACCCCCTATCATCCACAAGCTAGTGGTCAAGTGGAGTTCTCAAATCGGGAAATAAAAAGTATTTTGTCCAAAACGGTGAATGCTAATAGGACCGATTGGTCGAAGAAATTAGATGATGCTCTTTGGGCTTATCGGACGGCTTACAAGACTCCGATTGGTATGTCTCCATATCGGTTGGTGTTTGGTAAGTCTTGCCATCTTCCAGTGGAACTAGAACACAAGGCTATGTGGGCATTGAGACAGTTGAACCTGGAATGGGATGTTGCAGCCAACCTCCGAGTGGAGCAATTGAATGAACTTGATGAGTTTAGATTTCATGCTTACTCCAGCTCGTCCTTGTATAAGGACAAGATGAAGTACCTTCACGACAAGTATGCTCGGGGTAAAGTATTCAAGGTGGGCGACATGGTTCTTCTCTTTAATTCCCGATTAAGGTTATTTCCTGGGAAGCTCAAATCTAAATGGAGTGGTCCTTTTGAAGTGGTATTTGTGACTCCTTTTAGTACTCTTGATCTTAAAAACAAGAATGGTGAAGTGTTCCGGGTCAATGGGCATCGTGTCAAGCACTATTTGAGAAATTTTGATGATAGTCACGTGGTGGCACTCATTCATTTGAAGTTATATGATGGTAACATGCGACGTGCCGCGACGTTAAATCATGCGCTTCTTGGGAGGCAACCCATGTCTTTTTCTTTTTCTTTTTCTTTGATTTTCTTTGTAGACTAAGATTTTTGAGCTCATGGTTTGTGAGATGTTGCAGGGATAATGTTGAACCAGTGTAGGACAAAAGCAAAAAAAAAAATGTCAGGTCTCTGATGTTTGCCCACGCGACCGCGCAACAAAACAGTGCGGTCCGCGTAGGCTGGTGCAATGGGATGTTGAGTCTCTGAAGTTGCTAGCGCGGTCCGCGCTGGGAAGGGCCAAAAGTTATACTCTCTGAAGTTTCCCACGGGGCCGCGCAATAAAATAGTGCGGTCAACACGGGGGAGCCCAGTGCAATATGAAGGAAAGAAATCTAGCGCGGTCCGCGTCCCTTTCTGTGCAGTCACGCTGGTAGGTAGGTGAAGGGCCTCACAGGTTTTCTATAAATAGAGACCCTAGGCTTCATTTTACACTTTTCGCACTTTGACTTCCTGAGCTTAAATTTTCACTATTCATCGAGACCCTTGCTTCAAGTAGTTGAATTTTCATAATCCCTGGTAACATTCCTTGCTAATTTCATTCATAGTATTAATTTTTGATTATTTTGCTTGCTTCCCTGTAGTATAACTTCTTATTTTCTCTCATTTTTCTTAGGTTTAGTTAGGTTAGATTTTGTGTGTTAATTTTGAACAATGGGCATGAATTCAAATGTGACTAATTGAGTAGGGACAATTAGGACCCATAATTTGATCAAAAATGGACTCACATGAAAAATCCCTAACTTAGTTAAAATTATAAGCCCTGCGCGGTCCGCGTCGCTTATCTATGTATGCTAAGTGTTACCAGCACGGTCTGCATCACATTTTTGTGCGGTCTGCACTAGCCCAATGCGGCCGCGGTCCAAATCAGTGCGGACCGTGTTGGGGAGATCAGAGAGTGTCTTTTTGGATCATTGTCAAGCGCGGTCCGCGCTCCAGTTATACGCGGTCCGCTCTACCCCAGTGCGACCGCGTGACTCTTTTTCGCGGTCCGCGCACCTTATCCTGTTGCACTATTTTTAAATTATGAAATGAACTATTTCATCTAATTAACGGTATGTGCTTAAACTAACAATGTTAGACGTGTATTCTTTGCAGATCATGGTTAAGAAACGAGGAGGTAAATAACAACAACAACCCGGGAGAGGTGGTTCCTCCCGAGGGGGCAAAGGAAAGAGAATTATTAAACTCACTCCCTAGGTTCGGGAGAGCATTAAAAAGACCCTTAAGCTTATATGGGAAGCTGATAGAGCTGCCTCCCACTCTTCGGTGAGTGAGTATGCACCATTCCGGAGCATCACCTCAGAATCAGCTCCCACTCACATGTCTGTCCCACTTCAACTTCATGATACTCCTTCAGCTTCACCCACCTCTAAAAGACCGGTCAACGTAGTTTCGGACTCATCTGATGAGTCGGGAGCAAGAAGTGAAGAGCAATACTCCACCTCCCACACAGCTTCATTATATGGGGAGAGTGGAGGATATGGTGAGGGGGTGAGCCTCAAGTCGGGGGAGTTGATTGAACCCGAAAACCTGAAGCTTGGAAAGACAGATTTGTGAGTGAGATTGCGTTCCATAAATCTAGAGAGTGGTGGCCCATTAGGAAGTTGATCCCGGAAAGGCAATTCATTGACAACGATCTTCTTCCTCTCAACCCGAAGGTGCAAGAACAATTTTGTACTAAAGATGGTTGGGGATTCTTCAAGGAGCGATGTATTGATGCCAATGAGCATATGGTGAAAGAGTTCTATTATAATGTGTCTCATGTAGTTAAGGACACAAAGGCGACACAGTTGCGGGACAAAATGGTGGTGTTTGATGGGAAGTCATTGAATGAATATTTGGGGTTCAAAGAGGAGGATGAATCTGAATACTTAGCAAAGCTCGCAATGGGTGAAGAAGTGCGTCCTTGGTTGGCCGAGTACTTGGAAGCCCCGGGCACTATTCCAAAATGGTTGAAGGCAGGGGAGATGATTTTGAGGAACACTTTCAGTTTTGAAGCCAAGGGTTGGTTGACATTCGTTTGTAGTAGACTTGATCCCTACACACATGATCACTCTGTTCCTTTGACCCGGGTTGTTATTGTGGAATCTATCATGGCCGAGCTTCCTATAAATGTGGGCAACATCATCTCGAGGGTGATCTCTTCGGTCGGATAGGAGACCAACACAAACTACCCCTTCCCGAACACTCTCTCCATGTACTTTAGGGATTTGGAGGTGAAGAAAAAGCGCTTTGATGTCACGGCAAAACCGGTGACCCCCTATTCATGGTATAGCCAGTTGGGTTCCGACAACCCAAAGTCCAAAAAGTATCATCCACCCACTTCTACCCCACCTGGGCAGTCTGAGGAGCTAGATGTGATCGAGCTTTCTACTGAGCTATCTACCATCCCTGTTACTACTGCCGGTGAGACTTTGCCCCCACGTCTTTCTTCTGTAGCTGGTCCTTCTACTTCAGCTGAACTGGCAGCCCCCTCATCACAGACTCACCGGTTCACTACCCACCAACTCAGTCAGTCTCTATCCAATTTGAACAACTGGATGTCAGCTGCGACATCCAAGTTGTCCACCTTGGCTACTATAGTTGAGGCACAATCAGCACCAGCCATAATTCAGATTCCTCCTTCCATTGAGGAGACATTGAAGAAGCTCCTGACCAACCAAGAGAATATCATGGAGACCCAGGCCACATTGACTACAGTGGTAGCCTCGCATGGCAAGGCTTTGAAGGAGCTTGCCAAGGAACATAAGAAGATGAGAAAGTCAAGGGCATCTCGGGTGTTAGTAAAGAAGCTGCGAGCAGATGTGGACAAGCTTTTGGCAGACCAGATGCCATAAGACTTGCTATTGGGAGATCCAGCTCTAGATCCAGCAGCAGATCAGCCACAGCAGGAGGAGGAGCCTAGGCACCCAAGGAAGAAAAGGAAGCTTCCTAGCACTGAGGGTGGTGTGATAGAGGTGGCACAGGTTCAGGAGGGTACCTCCAGTGATCCAGCAGATGTTCACCCGGTCCATGACCCGGCCCCTGTCCCAGGACCAGAGCAACAGCGGGCAGGAGACCAGTCTGAGGTCTCTGCCACTATAGAGGATCAGGGGACCATTGATCAGCCCATGCAGATGGATCAGGCTTAAGGAGCCACTCTATATCCTTTCTCTCTGTTTTTTGTGCTTATTTTGGTAGTTGGCATTGGGGACAATGCCAGCTTTTATTCATGGGGGTGCGCCCTACTATTTTGGTTCTAATACATTTGGATAACTGTACATATTTATTTGATTTCTAGTTTATGTTTTTGGATTTGATAGTTGGCCTGTATATAACTTCTGATTTTGGCTACTTCTCTACTTTATGTATATATTCATCCCCATTGTATATTCTACTCCCCATTGTACACATTCATTTGGTTTTTCTATTTTCGTTAAAAAATTTCATTTTTAGTTTGGTAGTTAGGCTCGTAACCTTTTGTTTTGGTTTTGGCGTTTTCAATAAGCCCTTGGTTTTCTTAATGACACGATTCTTTCCAAGGGTAGAGTGTTGTGCGAACCGGGTGGCTCTTCCCAATGATAGATGGCGTGACAACCTTCTTAAGGGTTTGAGTTCGTTTTTTATTTTTCTTCTTTTGATTTCGATATTTCATAATTAGGGGGACCTCAGGCAAGCTTTTCTTGGGCCTAACACATTTGCCTTTGATCCCATGGTCAAAGACATAATATTGTGTTTAGGATGGTGAAAGTTGTGGCCTTGAGACTCTTGTGTTGACCAAACAATCATCATGTGGTCGTGTTGTCCATTGTGCACTTGAATCGTAACTAAGATCGTTGTGGGCCCTCGACTCGATGTCTTTAGCAATCCTTGAGTATGTGTGGTGAGAATTCGAATTGTGAGTCTAAGTCCCAAGCCGATGGTCTATAACTTGCCCCGAATGTTTGTTGAGGAAAAATCCTAGGTGAAATTTGGCTTAAGAAGTGATTATAGGCTCTCCGTGATCCAAGATGCTAAGATTGAACAATTCCATGACCTACTAATGAAATGATCCCTAGTTAATCCTTTTGAGCCTTAAACCTTCTTCGTTCAAGAACCAAAGCTACAAGGCTATACCCGTTCTTAATGAGACCCTATCTTGGCACCCAAATCTTCCCTTGAGTAGATGGAAAATGTCTGAGTTTGGG